>JABFPB010005431.1:0-13332 GCA_022817645.1 Ceratoteleas bidentatus
TTGAGAACAATGGATTAGAGACACTCACTTTTTATAAGGACTAACCTAATGCAAATTGGTAAAATTCAGATTTTATAAGTTCAGATTTTATATTTAACACAAATTTATTTGTTTACAAACAATTTAAATACATAAAACAGTGTCCAATTCTCTGATTTGATTATCTCTGCTCAACGGCCAATATGCAACATCAAAATTAAATAAATTAACATATTAAATTATAATCACAAATACAAAAATGAAAAATTCCCTGACTTCCGTAAAAATTCCCTGACTTTTCCCTGACTTTTCCAGAAATTGAAAATTCCCTGACTTTTCCAGGTTTTCCAGGTCACTCGCCACCCTATAATTGAATTTGCCTCATAATACAACTAATGAGAGGTAAAAGTTTGATGGTTTGCTACATCGTTTGCGAGAAATCAAAAGTTATGCGTATTTATAGATATATTTACAATATGATTGATAAAATTTGCCAGAAATCTCGAATTTCAAAAAGAGTTATAATAGAATTACCTAAAGATAAATTATTATTCAAATAATATACAAATTATTTACGTGACCTAAATATATAGATCCAAAATGTTTTAACATAATATAAATTCCATTATACACACAGAGAATTTTGCATGCATGCAACACGCTATCCACAAAAAAACAGCGAACATGCTTTTTATAGTTCGAATTTTATGCTCATGAAGCATAAAATTCTTTATTAAAATTAGGGCTTTGAGCTAAACAAAGTGTGAATTCATGCTTTTTCGGCATGAATGGTATCATGCCAAAATTTCACCACCACATCTATGCTTTAGCAACATGATTTTCAGATTTTCGGACAATCAAATTTTATAATGCGTAAAATCGATTTTCAAAAAAAGAAAAAAAAATGATTTTACACATTTAAAAAAATATACAAAATAATTTCATAAACAATTAGTAACACAAATTTTCTACATTACAACTTCTTCCCTGTATCACAGAAAAATGCAGTGGTTGGCCATTAGAAACTTTTACTACCTTTACCTGAACTATTTAACAGTTTGTTAGTAGATTCGCTGATTTACTAGACAAGCTGTAGATTGTTAAGACAAATATCTGTCAAAAAATGCCGTTATAGTTAATGTTCTAAGTAGAAAAACACACAAATGCGTGCTATCCCACGAGTAAAAAAAAGTCTATCTTCTCAGCAAAACACACAGCGACTTCATAAAGTACTTTACAGTTTTGCCAAAATTACCCATCAGTCGACATTGACACACCCAAATATTTGCAATGCTCACCACCGATCCAATCCTTGCTAAGCAAACTATTAATCAATACTATTTTCATTCCGCAAACCCAAATTACGCAATTACCTGCTTAAAGAACCATAATTAATAACCCATTCGGAGCGCGAGTTTCACTCTCGATAAAAAATCCCATTAACCGTTCACAATATCACAACAGAACCGCGGTCGCACGGAAAAAATTCAATTCGATCGAGATAAGCAATCAGACGGCCCTTCATTTTCCAAACACTCGACGCTAATGAAAAGTGAAACCGAATGTTTACCCAAGACACTTTGCCGACTGTTAAATGCCACGACCAGCTTCCCAACGCACGACCAGCCCTGATCCAATTAACCTCACAAATCGGCGGCCGACAAACCCCGAAAGCATTGCTCCTTGTCCCGAAAAGTCCCGAAACAAAGTCATTCGGCGCGACATTACCGTCGAGCTGAATGGGCCCCGGATGCTGACAAGTAAATTAGATCCCACGATCGTGCCTCTCGTGAATGAATCGCGGTCACGATCGATTGGCAATTGAAAATAATGACCGGCGGAAAAATTATTGGGCAATGGTAAACGTAACGAATCGCCGATTGAAGAACCAGTGTCTCGCCACGCTCCTCGCCACTGTCGAACGACAACATTCATATACCCGGCCATAAATTCGTTTCGCTGCGGGAACACAAAATATTTGTATGGATCGGACAATTTTTTTTTCGAGCCGCGCGCGACTGCTTGCTCACGAGTTGTCATCTTTCGAGTTTCCCGCCCCTTCCCCTCCCATTATCCCGCCAAAATCACTCCCCCCGCCATTCTCTTTGTCCGGTTATTAGCGCCTTGGGTCGACAGCGTGTAAGCTCGCATTGTACTACACGTCGGTTTAGCGTTATTTATACACGCGCCGCCAGTTTCCGCCCGGGTCTCATATTTTATGTCGTCGTGGTGCCAGGTGACAACAACGAGACAATATCGAGTCCGACGATCGTATAAGCCGGATGGTTACTCAGAATCGACCGCGAGGACTATCTCTTACAATTTTTGTTTTGCCGTACAGGACGCCCCGCTGACTTTGGGCGAAAACCGAATGCCTGGAACAACGGGGAACGTGTCAAAATAGGCACCCCAGAAACACGCCGATTTTCCCGAAAGATACACGCGGCCGGAAAAAGTCGAGAAGCTGCGTACCTGCGCCGCCGCAACACCTTTGAGTTATTTTTCGCCGCGCAGACGGAACGTCGCGATAATGGAACGAACGCGAAATAAATGCCACGGGGGCACGGTGAAATATATACGGGGAAATCACGACTGCAAATTGCGCGAGAGATATTTACACGGGGCCGGAATGTTTGGCGCTTTGAAGCGCTATGGAATTCGGGGGAAGAGGGTGGAGAGTTTTTGGATTTGTTGGCGTGGGAGAGAAGATGCGGGAGAGGAAAGCTGCGGATTAGAGCATTTTTTGGAGAACGAGGGTTGAGAAATTGAGAATTATTTTGGAGGTTGAAGTAGTGCATGGTTCAGCCAAGAATTAGTTGATTAAGAGGAGGACGAAGGTAATGTTAATGTCTACTTTACCGACTTTAGTGTCTTTTTTCCAAATTACATAAATATTGCAACATATTCGTTGTTTTAGGGAGAATATCGTATATGTTGTGCTTCGCGAATAGGAGATACTTGTAAACTATGGAAATATGATTTTAAGTGCAAAATAAAGTCCATTGATTTGAAGAAACAAACGTGCATAACGTGCTAAAATACTGGGATGATACTGTAATAAATAACAGAAAAAATACTTACTTTGTTCATATTAATTATCTTTATTGAAATCAAATAATATAGTTTATTTTGCAAAGTTTCTAACATTCTCACTTTTCAAAGAACAATGTTCTCGTAAAAACAACAATTATGTTGCGATACTTATACCAGTGCAAATAAACTGAGTAAAAAGAAGTTAAAATTACATATGTCCTCCTGTTTAGGCCATGTTGAAACGTGATTGCCGTCATTACTGATTTTTCAAAATGCGTTTAAATGTAGACATGGACAGTGGCTTAACGACCTTATTAAAATAAATTATCTCACTTTTTTCACATTACGAACACAAAATAACCTTTTTTTGTATTTAATTGTAGAAGAATAGAGATTTCTATTTTGTGAGGTGGAAACATTCGTCGAATTCACCTTTTTTCTACGCGTTGTCACAACATTTTACTTTATGGCTAAAAGCTTTCTCCTACAACCACAGAATTTCGCTCTGGACAACGGATACAGAGATGTATTAACGTACTTTTTTTTAATCAAAATCCCTAATTTCGTTACAATAAACTTATAACTTGGCCTTAAGATACTGTAGTAAATGTAGTTTAATTTAGTTTTCAGTAAGTATACCGTAATTATATTGCAGTACAATCTGAAACTACTGCTTGTATCTTTTATGTCAACAAATTGACAGGCGTTCATAAAATCTGATAAATTATTTTACTTCGGCTGTAAATTATTATTCATGCACAGTATGATTACTATTGATAAACACACTATTTTTACAAATTTATGACCGGAAATTGAATGAGGTTAGTATGACATTTACAGTAGGGTGTAAATTAAACGTGTTTTAAGTTTAAAATGAATACGCTGTAATAGTGTAGTTCTGCTGTAATTTTCCAGTAGGTGCACTTTAAAAAAACTGTCACTTCACAGTTTTTTTTACGATATGCTGTATGAAATAGTAGTAGAAAGAACTTGTTTTTGTGTGTCCCTAACTTGTTTTGGGTTTTGGGATATGACTCTGAAGATGCAATAATTCATATTTTACAACCCCTCGCATTAGCCGCAACCGCAGTCGGGGTATTTCAGACTAAGGAGATCAGATGAACTTTCCTTTTACGTTGTGTGGGACATTTTTTGCTTCGAGTGCAAGAAAAAAGTAATATTTCTTATCTGATATGCGGACTATGCACGTGTTATTTTAAGCTGTATGGCTCTAGTGGAATAAAAGGTGTACTTTTTTATCTTGGAGAATAAGTCGAACGGAACTGCACATGCGTCAGCTATTTTTTGCCCTAGAGAGAAAAAGTGCCACTTCATTTCGCAGGTAAGAAATCCGTCATTTCATTTAGTAAGAGCAAAAAATCTGTTGCGAAACTAAAAAGGTTGTTTGTGCAATAAAGGGTTATAGCTCAAGAAAATAATTTAGCTCCAACGTTTTCATGGCTTTCAAAGGAGGTAAAATGAAAGTAGCTGGACTTTGACAAGAAGACTTCGAAAATTGACAATTTGTGGTGTAAATATGCAGTTATGCTAAATATAGGTCTAGAGTAAAATCACACAAGGAAAGGTGTCCAGAAAAATATGCATAATTCATAGGGAACTATTGAAGAAGTCGAAACTGAATCTTTGTGATGAAACTATTTTAGTAAAAATAGTACCTACTTGAATTTGTGAACTTACCCTCGCCCCCTGCAGACGAAGGTAAGGAACTAATTAATAACGAAGAGAATACATCCCTTTTCTTCTAAAAGATGAACATATTCGTCTTATATTTACTACATTTTTATGGAAATCGCTTTCTTCAAGAAATTTAGACGTTTCAATTTAAATGAAAATTGAGAGCTTGAGATGAATTCGCTGAGAAAAATAGTTTGTTGGTCCAGCTAAAATTTACTTCGCTCAACTAAATTGCTTAATTCAACACGAGCTGGCAAATTACTTAGTTCGTGTAACTCAGCTTGGTCAACGATAATTATAGAATCCACAACTTTATTTTGTCAACGAACGGGATTGACTTAATTTAACGTAATTTCTCGGCTTATGTACTTGCATTTAGTAAAACTTATATTAAACATTTTCAAACTTTTTTTTCTGCATTTTGCATGCATTAATAAAAACCATAACTTCAAACGTAAAACGTGACATGTAATCGAACGTGAAATCATTTTTCTCCTTAAATGGAAGATAAAAAAATGACATAAACACCAAATTTTTTACAAGGCAGCATAAATGATGAATTCCATCCGAATTCTCCGATTTGATGAATCACGGAACATCCGTTTTTCTTGAGTTTTATCCGCCGTGTAATACGAATGTTAACATACAAACGTAAATTTAATTCGACTGGCGGCATTTTCTACTCTTTAGTTTAAATGTTTTCATTCGTAAAATAAAAGAACGAATTATTTTAATCATTATTGTAATGATAATGGTGTGCAGTAAATTATGACCAACCGGTGGCCAGAAAGAAGTGAAAGTTACGGGACTCGTTTCAAAGGCTAAAAAAGCGTTTCTATAATAGACAAAATTTAAATATTTTGGAACATCTGTCTATATGTTTTGGTCGGAGGATCTTTTAGGTTTGATTTCAAAGGAAATTCGAGACTGAGCACACGTCAAAACGAAGGCGTGATGTTGACTCTCAAACTGCTAATCGTTAAACTATTACCCACTCATTTTTCACACAAATGCTGTAGTTCCATTTATTTTCAACAATTTCTTTGAAAGTTTTAACAAATATTTCTTGAAAATATAATTTAATAATAACCATTTGGAATAAACTTCGTAAAATTAGCCTCAAGTTTATTTGGTTTAAATGTATTACGATTTACTTAACACTAATGTATAATATTTTAAAAATAGACAGAAACTTGTTTGAATAAAAAACTTTTTCCTTCTATTTCATAAGTACTATGACATCTTTTCTCTCATTTATTAACTGGAAACTCTAGCTACGTCTTAATCAATATTTTACAGATCTTACAAGCTGTCACCTTATTGAACGCAAGGCAAATTTATATATCTCAAACGTAAATCGATGTTGAATATTTGGTAATTAATGATTTATAGTATAGATACAAATGTAAATACGATAAGTTTATTCCTTTTCTTTATGTGTAACTAATAATTTAATGTCCTTCAAATATTAATCAACATACATGATTTCTAAAACCACGCGATGCTATCAACTAAAAGCAGCCTAAGTGTCAGATTATGTAATGCTTTATTCACAACATCAAATGATTTTATCTGCAACAATGCAAAACGATTTCAACTGGCAATATACATTTTAAACCAGTGACTCTAAATGTATGGAATTTTGAACCGTCATTCTCGATTTCTGATCAACAAATACAACCCGTACAATTAAACCTCATTTCCAACGCAAAAACTAAATGCACTCTATAAAACTCCTCCCATTCCCTCCGAATGTCTCGACTCGATTAAAAAGCGTACCTAAAATCAATGTTAATTCCGATAGCTCTTAAAAACCGTCCGAATATCCTTTTAATTTCCTCCGCAAAATTTCACGGATCGAAAGAGCACTAAAACCAATTTTAACACCGCGCGGGTTCTCTCGTAAAAAGTCATCTGTATGCAGAAAGTAAAGGGTTCGAATTACAAAGCGCAACAACAAACACCGAAACTCCGCGGCGGAAAGCACTAAAATTCCGAACTGGTTTTGTCAAAATCCACACGATCAATATATAATCCGCTAAATACCATTGACCCTAATCGAAAACTGGCTTTATAATGAGATACGAAGTCGCCCGAGTCGCTGGAATTGTTGGTACTCGAGACGGCTCCAAAAGCGTACGCCTTAGTATTCCTAATTCAACCTCCACTTCCGTTCGGTCATCCGAGCGTATGCTAAGACTGTTCGCGTTTTGTCGCGCCGCGGACGTGTTTGCTTTCGACTTCCTTCCACTTTTTCCCCTTTTTGCGCAACTTTTTCTCGGCCCGCTTTTTTGCGCCGCTTCCTTGGCAAGCGCGCGTGTTCTGTAATTTGCTGACAGCGGATCGTCATTCATCGGATCCATTAATCACAGCGGGATAAGTCGTGAACTGTTTGCGAGTCACCGTGCTGTCAAACATCTAATTAAGAATGAGTCTAGCGTCCGTACCCTTCGGCCGTCCCGATTAAATCCTTTATTTCGATGTGAACGCTCTCGATCGATAGTGTCATTACAAGCTACGAGCCGGAGCCGAGATAAAATTCAATCACGCGATGAATACTTTGTTCAATTATAGGTCGACGGACATTTTGTTATTCTTAGCCTTTTTTATTTTACAACACATTTTTCGTGCGAATTTCCAATCAGCGCGGCGCTTTGAGCGTCACGTTTCAGCGAGACTTTCTTACTGATATATATATACTGATAATCTTGTAATCAGGAGTGACCGACTGCGTCCGGCTGTAATCAGCGACGTTATGATTTCGAGAGTTATGATTTTCGTGCGAACCGTATCTCTGAATACGACGAAATCACAGCAAAAAAAGTCGAGCTATATTTTAGAAGCATATACTAGGAAATAAAAGTCTGGAAAAAGAATATCATTCGCGTTAATATATCAATATCAGAATTTAATGTAATATAATTTATGGCAGTCGCAAATATGTGGTATATTTGCGTCAAATATACTACAAATGGTATTTTTGGGGCAAAGCTACAGTATATTTGGACTGTCTGATAATGTCGAAAATATAATTATTTTCAGTACACGAGCTCTATAATATTACAAGATATTCACTTTAAATTTATAGATTCCAATATTATAATTATTCGAGTCTTACATATTTGCACATGATATCTTTTTATTATTTTCAACTCCGTCGCAGTGGTATTTGCACTTTCATTTATAATTGTTCTGATATGTTTGTATTTTGTATGTAAACATTCATGTTTCTCATTAAAAGTATTAAAAACAAAATTAAAAATAATTTAAATTCCAATAACGTTGCTTCAGAGTAAATCCCAGTAAATGTAATGAAATTGAAGTACTTTTTTACGGTAAAAGAAGAGTTGGTAATCGTCGCCAGGTCAACTGTGACTGACGAATGTCGATATAAAAACGCGAATCGTGCAACTAATGTTTTACGCATTCGAAAAAACACATACGCATAGAAAAATCCGTCGAAAATGCACAAACGCAGCGAAGCGATCTGCGCTCGCAACGATTACCAAAACACATTACCACTTGGCAACGGCGAACTCGTGACTGTGATTTTTCAGAGGATCGACGTGTTCGACTCACCTTTCTACGTGTGATCCTCGGCGCTCATAAGGTCGATTGGATTATCATATTCGAGTTCCTGGAACAAAAGTTGAAAACTAGTTTAACTTTAATGAGTTTGAACTTTGGATAATATTTAAATGCTGTCCGTGTTTGATTAACGCCAAACCAATTTGACTTAATTCGGTTAGCGCTAATCCCGACTCATTAGACGCGATTAAGCCGGAATTTGAACCGGGCCTACCTCTTAAATCGCACTTGCCGGAATAAATCGACGCTATCAAAATCGAGATCTTGACTTCTCCAAACAGACAGCTGATCGGCGATAAAACAACCGCAACAACTCCACACCCGTAGGATCTTGAATGAACTAGCTTTAAGAAAGAAAATCTTCGTTGCAAAATTATTTTTTCAGTAAATTGTGGATATGTTGTACTAGGTGATCTAGTTTTATTGCATCAAAATCACTGCGAACTGGATTCCGTAAAATTTCAGTGCTATTAATGGAAAGTGGATGAAGGAATTGCAAAACTATTACAGTGATTTGTGATGGTTTTAAAACATGCAGAACGTCTATATTACAGGAAACTTTTAAAAACATTCATCTTCGAACTATTGGAATAACATGGAAATCTAACGGATTAACGAAACTAACTAAATGATAATTAATCAAAATGATTAACTAAAAAATAATGGATATCCACAACAACTCGCTAAGTATTGTAAAAGGTGACAAACTACTTTGTGGCAGAAATTAATAATTCATTATTTTATTGATTTGGAATTTGTATAAGGGAGAGGCTTGTAGGGACACTTATTGTTTAAGAATTTTAGTTGACGAATTGTGTTTTTATTGAAAATTGACATATGGCCGATAAAGTTAATCTTTTTTCTGTTTAGTAACAATTTTTAAATAAAAAATCCCTTGGTGTATGGTATAAACTTCGTGGTTTAGCCACAAAGTTTGCTTGAATTTGGGCTTTGTCGATTGCTTGTCAAATCCAGACAGCTTTCGTCTATTTTAGGAAATTTCGTCTATTTTGTCTGGTTTAGAAAATTTTATGCCTGATTTAGACAACGCATTGTCTGATTCAGACAAAATCTGTCTAATTTAGACAATGTGATTTCTTTTTTTTATTCAGTGTACTATCCTCTCCCCTACATGAAAATAAATTTCCAAAATCTTTCCAACTTAATGCTACTTTATGAAATTCCTAATCAGTATGTCAGTTTTTCACTAAACCCTGCAAAACGAAGTACATCTTCCAATTATAATCAGAAAAGTGGTATAAATTCCCACAAAACCGATACACATATGCCCCGCGCGATCGCTTCCATGAACCGATCCCATTTGCTCCGTCGATCCGCCTAACTCGCCTGAACTCCCGAAAGTTAATTGAATTTAAAGCCCGGCTACTTAATCTTAAATGGCCAACAGTTGGTTCGTTCGTTTTCCGGTGTTCGCGCACAATGTCGCACGTCGACACAGCGTCGCCTCTGACCCTGAAAAGTGGCGTTCGAACACCAGTCGGGCGACTGCAGTTTTCCTCCATATGGCCCGGGGACAATGGGCACCCGGGGGGCCAATCGGTGACCGCCGGCCAGATTTCCGTTCGAAAACGCTTAAGCCAAAACACTCGATCGCCGGCGCCCGCCCACCTACCAAAAAAGTCAACACACGCGCGTCAACTTCTCGCGTCAAACAAATCGATTGCCGACCGGTGATAAATGATCGCCGCCCGGCACCGGGGGGCCGGGCGAAAGTGCGAAATTCGCCGCGCCGTGACAAAAGGCCGCGATAAATATTTCGCAGCCGTAATGACGCCGCCCGGGAAATGAGCGGCGTCATTTCGCGGCGCCATCGCGCCCGGCCATTCGCGCGTATTGCGAAGTAGCGAATTGCAGTCGAATGTGGCCATTTGTCCATTAATTCCGCGTAACGGCGCCGCGCGCGCGACTCCTGGAGTCAAGCTGACTGTGAAATCGTTTGACAGCGCCCCCTGTCGCGCGCGATCGCCCATCAACTTTTATTTGCGGCAAACGGCGCGCTAAATAAAACACCCACGGAATTACGGCGCCGAAATAGCCCGGCACTTTGCGTATCTTAATTGTCGTGTCACGGGCGATGAATCGGCCAAATTGCTGTTTCCAATTTTGGGAGCCCGACGCGCGGGGCTAAGAAAATAAATGGAAGTGATAATGACCGATCGCTGTAATTGCTGATCAGTTAATTGCAAATTGTCATCGGGCCGATAAAAATAACGGAAACTGGCCGCTGCTTATGCGTCGCCCGATTTCCGATTGGGTTACACACTTTCGACGGTGATTCATTGCCGATCAATTTTTGATGCCGCCGCGCGAGTGCTTTAACGCGTATTTCGCCGGTTTTTCGGTAATGCGCGATGATCGATTTAATTTTAATTAAAGAAGCGACAATTTAAGAGCGATTTGCGAGGACGGAAGCTTGCTCGGCGACACGCTTTTCGATTGATCCGCGAGCGGATTGCGTCGAGCAGTTTCGGAGCTGGATTTGTATGAATATCGCAAGTATTTTCTGCGGACGAATTTGGTAATTGTGCCATATGATATCCGGTGTTTCAGGGCGGATGGGTTTTATTTGGAATTGTGCGACGATGTAGGCTGTAAATTAACAAACTGGTTGGGTTTTGTTGGGAAAAAGCAAAGGCGAGGGGTGGCAAGTGGAATCAAAGCTGGGTGATTAAATGACTGCATGAGCGCGCGAAAGGTGGAAGTGGGAAAAATGGTTTAATATGAGCGGGGAACGCGAATAAACTCGATGACGGTATTACCTTTTGTTAAAGGTCATATTGTACATGTACATTTACTCTTACTTGCGCCAAGGTAAGAAGTGATTCATTTTGAAATATGTTTACTGTTTCGAAACGCTCGGTGTGCCGAATTTCGAGCGGTTTTTTGAAACGAAAAATACCCGGACGAGTTTTGAATTTCTTATAAACTGAATATTTGTTCGCAGTTTGAATCGCCCAAGGTGCACAAGAAAAACGAATATTTATTTAATAATCAAAGCTTCCCTGATGTTTCACACATCACGGGCTTTATTATTAGAACAAGCTTAGATTCCAGTCTAGCTCGTCTTTAGGTTGATCATTTATACATGAGAACTTCCACGAGCCACCCCATTTTCCCCGCTTTCCTATAGAAAAGCTATAGGACAGAGCCAGGAATTAAGACGTAACTACTATATAACTTCCTTTCATACACGGTGTTACACTTCTAATTTCTTTTTTAATTCGACGCGACAGCAGTACCGCTGCCACGATATTCAGACCTTCCAACTTCCTCTTCATAAACGCGCCTAAACTACGGTGTGAATTTTTTATGTTAGACTGCAATGTTTAACAATGTTAAATTAAATAATAAGTATGATAATAAATTGTGAATAAACATTATTTTACTTTGATTTATTTGCTTGAATACTGTTTTATTCCATATTAATGCAATTATGAAGAATTAAATTACCTTGGTTGCCTTTAATTGAGAACCTTTGTGTAGTTTTACAACTAAGTTATGTACATTTTCCCAGGAAAAATAAAAGAATACATTTTCACAAAATACAAATTTCTGAAGACTGACTGTGCCACCAAAAAACGTGAACAAAACCATCCCAATTAACCATTTCTTTTCCTACTCCACCAACACCATTTGCCCTTCCAAATTCCAAACTCCAACCTCGCTCAACCCACCTCGTCCTTCGCGGCGCAAAAATCGCGACATTTCCTTCGCAAAACAAAAATGCCTGCATTGCAACGTGTCCCTGCCCATCCCCGGACAAAATTGCCCCCATCGCGATCGGAATTTAGCCGCGCCACTCGGGCGTAACTTAACAAAAGCGACACCATTTTCATTACCGCGGGAAACAAGAAAGTTGGCGCTCGCGCGATACGTGAAATATAAATATCAGAAACATATCCATTACACGACACTTAGCCGCGCGGGATCGCATGCAAATCGGGCTGCGCATTAGCATCACAAAAGGCTCGGCGCGAAAATGTTCGTCAGATTGTTTCAGGGCAAAAATGTCGTGTCGCGCATTAACTGCGCATAAATATTGGCCGGGATCCGCGCGACGGACAAATAAAGCATAAGACGCCGGGAAAGAGCGTCGTCTGGCTGACTAAAACATGGCGACGGCGTCGCGTGAAAGAAGAATCAGAATTCGCCGGGAATGTGCGGGTATTTTCGTGACAGCGCGACAGTAATGCAAGAGTAAATATTTCAGTATTGATGCTTTGACTCCTTAATACGTTCGAGCGGCGCTGAATCCGCCTTATGCCGGGTCACTGCGGAAGTTGAATATTTTAGGGACGGAAGAGTTGCACGGGAGGACAGTTAAGGACAGATGTTCAGGGCGCCGGAGAGCTTTCAGTAGAAATGCCACTTTGTGCCGTCGTTTCATGTCGGCTCGACGCCGATGACCCACATGCGAGCGAGCGACACGCGTTCGTGTTAAGGAAACATCGTCGGCTGAAGCGGCCGTGCCATTCAGCTGAAGGAATCCCGAATTGAACGTTATTGTTCGACGCGGCGATACGAATTCGTGCGCACAGGTGGGACGTTGATTCCGGCCGACGCGTCGATGAATTAGAGCGACGCGTGTTTGCATGCAAACACGGGAAATTGGTCCAAAAGCAGCTCGGATGCCCGGAAAACGGGTTCCTTTTTGTGCCGTTGGGACGAACCGCTGCCGGGGGAAGGGGACGGTTATGTAAATTGGTTGAGATGTGAAATATGGTGAGAGGAGCCAGATAAAAGATGTGTTTTCTCGGTGTAGAATGTTGCGGCAAAGGCATTCCATGTGAAATCAATTAATTTGGAGACAGAGCGACTGTGTTATTCTAATCAATTTTAGAGCTTTCCATGATAAAGGGAATATTTGTTTCTACTGGGCTAGTTGAGATGTAGGTATGTGTTGGAGATGTAAGGCGTGCGGGTTTTTAAATGTCAAAGAATGCTATTCAGGGGAGAGGAATTTGTATTTTAAATAGAAAGAGTTTTGTTTAGGAATGGGTTGTAAAGAATATTAGC
>JABFPB010005432.1:0-13321 GCA_022817645.1 Ceratoteleas bidentatus
TGAGCAGAGATGGCAAATCAATGTAAGAAGTGGTTTTCCAGAATTATGGCAGTCGCGACGTAAAGTGTACCCAAGATCAAACAAATCCGCGGTGCTACTGTTCGTCGAATTACGCATTGAAAGTGGGGGGCCACTTTGCATACGAAAGATGAACGTAACAGCGGTACATCCGTTCAGCGAATCATGCATCGAAAGTGGGAGGCGCTTTCAGTATGTAAAATGCTAAGGGAATCCGGCAAGACGTTCGACAATGCAGTGACTCATCTGGTCGATGCAGATCAGTTGAGTATCGAATATCATATCATTGCGTGTCGTTTAACGAGTCGCGGTTTTATCAAGACAGACGTTAGTTGTCGACGCCAAGATAAGCAGAAGAATGGCGTTATAAATTAGACTGTAATGCTCGGGCGTTACAATTCAAAAAATTTGAAAAAAATTTGAAAAAAATTCAAAAAAAAAATAAAAAAATTCAAAAAAATTCTTAAAAAATTCAACAAAATTCAAAATAAAAAATTAAAAAAATTAAAAAATAAATCAAAAAAATTCAAACAAGATTTAAAAAAAATCAATAAACATTCAAAATAATTCGAAATAAATAAAAAATAATATTAAAAATAATCAATAAAAATTCAAAAAAATTCGAAAAAAATTTTTTTTAAATTGTTTAAATATAAAAAAAATTTTTTTAATTAAAGAAAATTTAAAAAATTCTAAAAAAATTTTGTTTAATCAGAGAAAAATTCAAAAAAAATAAAAAAAAAATTAATAACAGTTCAAAAAAATTTGAAACAAATTTTTTAAAAATCATCAAAAAATCAAAAAAATAAATATAAATAAAAAAATTCGAAAAAAATGAATTATGAATAGTGGATTTATTTACATTGGATGACAGAGATGCAAAGTTTATGAAGATTATAACCTAACTAGATGCTTTAAATGAAATGGATACGGCCATAGTGCCAAGAAGTGTCAAAATGAAAGATCTTGTAAATACTGCGCCAGAAATCACGAGAGTATAGTCTGTAAAAATAAGGAAATCAAACAATGTACAAATTGTTTAAAATCAAATCCTATTTAAAACAAGTAGAAAAACGGATCATCATGCGTTTGATAAAAAATCCTGCGAAAAATTTGATTATTTTGTAAAAAATAACAATAGAAAAAACTAGATATGACAATACAAAAGTTATTGACAACTAATATTGTTAATTTAAACTGATAAAAATAGAAACATATTACAACTATACGAATGCAGAAACGAAAACCTTAAAATGTAATAATATACACGACTAATGACATATTAATTAAAGTAAATGGACTAAAAATCCTTCTTTAGTCCATTTACTAAAGAAGGATTTTTAGAAAATTTGCATAGAAACACACACCATATGTTATCCAGACTTCTACACTTTAGATAATTATGAAATTTATGGCACGAGAAAAAACTTTAACAAAAACAATGGTACATTTGTTTTTATTAGGAAAACGTTAATCCAAACGGTAAACTACATAAATCAAGGTAACATAAATGCCATAATGATAGAAACTGTTCTCCACAAGCAACTACTGAAAATAACAGACCTACATAGACATCATGGCATTCCAATTAATGAGTTTATCACAGATCTAAATCAAGCGTCGCGGAAGCGACCCGACGAGGCAAGGTTTTTATTTTATATTTTTTAGATTTTTTGCATTTTTTGCAATTGATTCAGATTTTTTCATTTTATTTTGACTGAGATATTAAATGTTTTGACGAGACGCAACGTGACCTTATTTTCCGGAATATTGCCCAACGACTATTACTGTCTCTCTCTAACTTAAACAAGGTGCATATACGACAAGGATGGGGGAACTGATTTTAGTAAATACATTATCGCTGCGCTACTACTGCGCCACCTGGTGGCAGACAAGTGAAACTGAAAATTTCGGACCTGTGAGCCAAAAATTCTTACAAAATTCAAAAAAAAAAATAAAAAACATTATTAAAAAATTCAAAAAAAAGTCAATAAAAATTCGAAAAAAAACGAAAAAATTAATAAAAATTCAAAAAAAAATTTTTTTAAATTAATAAACATTCAAAAAAATTTTTAAAAAGATAAAAAAATTCGAAAAAAATTCAAAAAACATTTAAAAAAATCAAACATATAATTTAAAAAAATCAGTAAGAGTTCAAAAAAATTCGAAAAAAAGTTTTTTTTAATTCAAAAAAATTTGAAAAAAATTCTAAAAAAATTCTAAAAAAATTCAAAAAAATTCAAAATAATCAACAAAATTCAATAAAAATCGAAAAAATTAAAAAATAAAATTCTAAAAAAACAAAAAAAAATTTTTTAAATTCCAAAAAAATTCAAAAAAATTCTAAAAAATCAACCAAATTCAATAAAAATCAAAAAAATTCAAAAATAAAATTCTAAAAAAAAATTTTTTTTTTAATTCCAAAAAAATTCAAAAAAATTCTAAAAAATCAACAAAATTCAATAAAAGTTCAAAAAATTAAAAAAACAACAACAAAATCAATAATTCAAAAAAATTCGAAAAAAAATTTTTTTTACTTATAAAAAATCTGAAAAATATTCAAAAAATATCCAAAAAAAAATTTTAAATAATCGAATAAATTCAAAAATTAAATTAAAAAAAACAATAAAAATTTTAAAAATTCGAAAACATTTTTTAAAAATCAATAAAAATTCAATAAAATTTAAAAATAATCAAAAAAATTCGAAAAAAATTTTTTAAAAATCAATAAAATTCAAAAAAATTATTAAAAAACAATAAAAATTCAATAAAATTTAAAAATAATCAAAAAAATTCGAAAAACATTTTTTAAAAATCAATAAAAGTTCAAAAAAATTATTAAAAAACAATAAAAATTCAACAAATACTAAAAAATTTAAAAAAATATTAAAAAATATCAAACAATTAAAAAAAAATACAAAAAAATTTGAAAAAAATTGTAGAAAATCCAAAGAAATTAAAAAAAATAAAAAATAACTCAAAAATTAAACAAAAAATTTCAAACAAAATAAAAAAAATCAATAAAAATTCAAAAAAATTCTAAAAAATTAACAAAATTCAATAAAAATCGAAAAAATTAAAAAATAAAATTCTAAAAAATGAAAAAAAAAATTGAAAAAAATGAAAAAAAATTCGAAAAAGTGCAAAAAAATGAAAAAAAAATTCAAAAAAAAGAAAAAAATCAATAAAAATTCAAAAAAATTCGAAAAAATTTTTTTTAAATCAACAAAAAATTAAAAAAAATTTTTTTAATTATAAAAAAATGAAAAAAATGTTTAAGATATTAAAAAAAATAGAAAAAAATCAAAAAAATTCTTTAAAAATTCTCAAAACTTAAAAAAAAAATTGCAAAGAAATTCAAAAACATTGTTAAAAAATTCAAAAAAATCCTTAAAAAATTAAAAAAAAATTTTAAAAATTCTCAACAAAATTCAAACATATTCTTAAAAAATTTGTTAAAAATGTCAAAAAATTCTCAAAAATTCTTTGAGGGTTTTGGCTTTTGGTGATATTTGGAGACTTTGGGAATTGTTGACATTTTTTGGAGGTTTCGGCAGTCTTTTAGAGTGTTTGGTATTCTTGGGAGATTTTTACGGTTCTCAGCTGGTCTCAAAATTATTGAGTTATTAAAAACCTGGAATATAAATTAATCATCCCTTTTATAAATTTTATGTATAAATCTAAGGAAATTGAAAATATGAATTTATCATGAAGTCATCTGTTAGACTAAGTCAGTATTGTCTTCATTATTTATTGTCTTAATTATAGCATATTGTGCAACTCTCTCTAACAAATTGCTAGTTCCATGAAGCTTGTTCCAGGAATCAAACCTTTTGTATGCACTATATGAGTTTGTCGCGATTACTCACTATAGTTAGAAAAGTTTAGACGATATCAAACTTTCAACCATTTTGATTCTTCCTGGCCGTTTGGACTAGTATCGGGCGCCATTAAGATAGAAAAAAGCTGATCTCTGTCGGTTTATGCCTGTAGCAGCCGGTCTCTGCCGGTCTCTGCCGGTCATTGCTGGTCTCTACCGATATAAGCCAATCTCAGCCGCGCTCAGGCGATCTCAGCCGGTCTCAGCCGTTCTGTACCAAAACGTGTACATATTGAAACAAATACTGCATGTCAGTTTTTTTAAGAAATAAGCCTGATTTCTTGCCATTTCAACATCCTGTTCGAAAACAAAATTAACATCGTAAAACAACCCAGATAGAACGAGATATATATTATACATATATTATATGGACATTCATAGATAAAATAGATATTGCAAAGCGCTCAGGGGGTCGAAGCCCTTCTAGTGCAAAATAAATTACATTTTAAATGTAAAAATAAACGAGGCAAGGTTTTGTATTAAATAAGTAAAATTATACATACAAAAGAAGTGAAATCATTTGACGCAAATTGTTTAAAACCTTGAACCAAACGTACAAAATTTCATCTGTATATGAATGTTTGCATAAATTTCCCCACACATTCTCGTTTTACTAGAAAATATATCAGTTTGTGACAAAGGTTAATTTTTTGTTTTTTAATAGATGAACTGATGTCTAATATCAAGCATTATTATTTTCGTTATTCTTCTATGGGACTAGTATTTTGTATAATATACCTTGCCTATGCACTGTCATTCGGGAGGTAGCGGGTTCATTTCCCGTTCTGCTGGCCACTCTGTTCAAGGTTTTCGTGGTTCCCTTGAAAAGGCAAATGCTGAAGTGGAGTTATTAAAAGTCGCACGACTAGCACTGTAGAGAACAACCTCTTCAGTGTTATTCTCCTGTGTATATGTCTAGTATTTGTGTTGTCCCCCCACTTACAGCTGATTGTGAAAGCGGGTTGTAATGTGTGTGTTTTAAAATACATTTTAAATGTAAAAATAAAGGAGGCAAGGTTTTGTATTAAAGAAATAAAATTATTAAGAGACCCAAGGATACTGATAACCCAAAATATCTGTTTTGGGCTTCCCGGGTTTCGTTGTCCAGAGATTCCTGGCCGTCTGTTCTCCGTTGCGGATCGATTCGGACGATGTAGGATTAGGACGTTGAAAAAATTTGAACCCGGCGATGAATACAACGATAGTTTTATTGAACCATATCCAGCCGGCTGCTTTTGATAATTTCGGAAATACTTGTTCCCTTTCGCCCGATGGCAAAAGGAGATCCAGAAATCCATTGCGCGCTGCCTTATATAGGTTCAACGATGTGTCGTATGATAATACGTGGCATATGGCTATTAGTCCTTGATCATCACACCATATACACCCTGAAGTCAGTCGGTACCGATCCACTGATTCTCATATTATCCGTAAACTTTAACAATAAGCGAAGCCTATTATAAAACAGCGGTAACTAAACTAATAGACGTAAACTGCGTCTATTAGTTCATATAATTATGAACATATCGTGAAACTAAACAATTAAGAAGATAATCTTTACGCCTTCTTCGTCTTACCTGAACATGGCAATATCGCATGAAGTTTGCGGGGAGCGTGGGGTTTACTGAATAATCAAATCTTTCGATTTCGACAGCTTGTATTTCTTAAGCAATAATCGAATTTGTTACATAATACATACAAAAGAAGTGAAATCATTTGAGGCAAATTATTTAAAATCTTGAACCAAACTTAAAATTTCATCTGTATATGAATGAAATAAATTTCCCCACACATTCTCGTTTACCAGAAAATATCTAATCAGTTTGTTACACATGTTAATATTTTTGTTTTTTAATAGATGAAGTGATGTCTAATATCAAGCATTATTATGTTCGTTATACTTCTACGGGACTAGTATTTTGTATAAAATAAATTACATTTTAAATGTAAAAATAAACGAGGCAAGGTTTTGTATTAAAGAAATAAAATTATACATCCAAAAGACGTGAAATTGTAGGGTTAGTCGTCAATTATAACGCCCACAATACGAAAATAACCGTTTATTCAAACTCAGTGAATCTTAATAAACGTGGGAAAATCATTTCCCGTAACGCGCGACAAAGGATCGCGAGAAACCGTCCGGATTACGTCTCGTGCCGCGGTTCGAACGAAAGAGAATAAAAAGGTGCACAATTGGAGGAGATCTCAGTCGCGGAACTCGGCGGGAAAATTGGACGACAATCGGGGCGCCACCACTAGTCGTGGGCTCTCGGCAAAGCTTGTCGTGCCTCGCGCGAACTCGAACTCAGGTCGCGCTTCTAACATGCGCTGCCCAGCTATTCGCGTGCGTCCGCTCTCGTCGACTCCATATCGCCCTCCTACAAGTGGCTTTGTCAACTGCACAAAGAAACGAAATTTAAGATATATGTTAACAAATCAACTTTGGGGAGATCAGTCTTTTCGTAAAAAAGGATATAGGCTCCACTAGTTGTGATCGAGCGTGTGATGAGACGGGCAACACCGTCACTCGGTCGTCTTCAAATCGATGCCATCTCTTGGATCCTGGATGTCTGCAGTTGGATGAATAATGACCCGAGTTCGTGTTGCCAATATGGATGCTGGTTGCGAAGAGTGCGTACCTGTTCACCGGCGCCTGAGTCGTGCTGAATGAGTCGACTCGTAGATCATGCGCCGGGAAATCGATCAGCGTTCCGAGCTTCCGTTGTGTTCCCTCTCTGACGGTGAATCGTTTCAAATGGATGATCAAAATCCTTGGGCAATCAAGTAAGCTCAGCTTTTTACTGTGAACAGTTTTTGCGTTACATCTGGAGCACATCGGCTGGTTATCTCCTTGCATCAGCTCCTCGCCGAAAAATCTTTCCATGCACTGTTGCAGAGTAACTGTGCTGTTCTGTTCTGGGATCGCGATGCTGAGGCTCCGAAAGGGGTCTGACTTTACAGTCGATTGTTGGCAAGTTTTGCAGACCAATGTCGATGAAATCTTTCCTTCGAAGAGGTTCGTGAATACGACATCTTGCGAATTGTCCAGCAGGCTATTTAAGAATTCATGTGCGTCGTGCTGCTCGTGTCCTCTAAACTCGTGTGTGACCTGCTGGACTTGGGACATCATCCCGGTGGCATCGACCTCTGTATCTACCCCTGTCTTCCATAGGTCGTGTATGACGTCGCTGAGTGCGTTAAAGAAACGGTGAAGAGCGCGTTCGTGCAGGAGCTCGAGTAGTGGCTTGGCGTTACTCAGGCACTGGATTATACTGTTTGCAAAACACGTATTTCCATTGTTGCGAAGTCCTCTGGGTCCTCGTCGCTCATCACGCCACACGCTTCGAGTCCTTGACATATCTCGTAACCGATTGGGTTGTTCACGTGGTTGATTGGCCTCGGATCCTGAAAAAGATACACGTTTGTCTCTCGGATGGGAATACGAACAGGTCACCTCAGGTTTCACGGTCGGTTCGAATGCTCGTTCATTGACAGGTGCGCTCGCAGCGTTCCGGTCGGCTGCGGGTAGACTAACTGCTGGTGCGTCTCCTGGGAGGTCGTGCACTGTCAGAAATGCCGGTTTCAACCTGTCGACGTTCACGATCATTTTGCGTCCCTTCATGTCCACCTCGAAGTCAGTGTCAGAGGGGCGGCTCAGGACCTTGTACGGCCCTTCGTAGGGCGGTTCGAGCGGTCGTCGAACGCGGTCCACACGTACAAATACATATTCTGTTTCGTACAGCGTTTTGTGAATAAAGAGCTTCCTCTTGTCATGATGGACCGTCGGTGTCGGTCGCACCTTCCGTATATGCTCGCGGAATTTCTCGACGAAAATCCGCGGCTCTGGTGGCAAGCTGTCTTCACAAATGAATTCGCCCGGCAAGCGCAACGTTGTCCCGTATACGAGCTCGGCCGGGCTTGCGCCGATATCCACCTTGACGGCGGTTCTCAGACCAAGGAGCACGGTTGGGAGGATTTCGTGCCAGTCTTTGTCCTGATGACACAGTATCGCGGCCTTGAGCGAGCGGTGCCATCGCTCAACCATTACGTTAGCTGCCGGGTGATCGGTGCTGTGCGAGTCCTAACAGTGCCGTTAAGATGTGTCAGGGCTTTGAATAACTGTGATTCAAACTGAGATCCCTGATCTGTGGTGACGGTGATCGGTGATCCGAATCTGGATATCCAAGTTCCATAAAATGCGTCGACGATAGTCTGGGCATTGATATCCGGGATGGGCGTTGCTTCAGGTCACCTTATGAATCGGGCGACCATCGTTAAGAGATAGGGGACTCCACCTGAAATGCGCAAGGGCCCGACGATGTCCAAATGGACGTGTCCGAACCTGGCGTCCGGAACATGAAATCTTGATGGCGGGAGGACATTATGGCGACCAATTTTGCTTCGCTGGCAGGGAAGGCACGTCCGAACTGACATCCTTGGCTAGGCGTGGCCAGTTGAATGATCTTGGTCGAAACTCTGCGACTGGGGTGAGACGACCCGTGCACCAGGTCGAAAATCTTCTTTCTGAGGCTGAGTGGCACGTAGGGGCGAATTTCGCTCGTGGATGTGTCGCACCATACGGTTCTCTCTGACCATTCGTGTCGCATCGGCTGGAGTTTCAACGACGTCGTTCCATCTCGTAATTCCACTAGCTCCGGGTCTATCTGTTGTTCGGTGGCAAGCTCCGCTGTGCTGACACCAGCTGTATGGGCCTCGATTCCTTCAACACGCGATAAGGCGTCGGCGACGACGTTGTCCTTGCCTGCGACGTGGGCTATGGTCGTCGTGAATTGACTAATAAAATCGAGTTGTCTGGCTTGACGTGGGGACGCTTTTTCTGCTTTTTGCCTAAAAGCAAAAATAATTGGCTTATGGTGTGTTTTGATGAGAAGTCGCTTACCCTCCACCAATGTCGGAAGAGCTGGAGCGCGCTGAAGATGGCCTGAAGTTCGCGATCGGTTGCCATCCTCCTTGCACGTACTGCTCCAAGACAGCGCCCATCGCTGTGTCCGAGGCATCGCTATGAATAGCGAGCGTGGCACTGTTGTCGGGGTGGTGCAACAGGGTCGCGTCAGCTAGAAGACGCTTGGCTTCTTCAAAGGCGTTCTGTCGAGCGGGTTTCCATATGACGGGTCTCATGTCGTTTTTTTTGCGCCTTGCAGACATTCATTGAGCGGCGTCAAGACCTGAGCGGCGTGAGGCAGACTTCGGCGATAAAAATTGAGCATCCCCAAGAACCGTCCGACGGCGGAGATGGTTTGTGGGATTGGGATTTCCCTAATGGTCTGGACTCGCTCGACCATGGGTTTGGTTCCTCCAGCATCGACCGTGAATCCAAGGAAGTTTACCTGCGAGGCTCCCAAGACGCACTTCGAAGGGTTTATCGGGAGTCCAAATTCCTGAAGTCTCTGGCACACCTGACGGAGATGTTGTACATGTTCCTCCGGGGATCGGGACGCCACAAGGATATCGTCTATGTAACAATAAACGAAATCCAGGTTACGCAATGCTGAATCAATGTATCTTTGGAACGCGGCGTTCCGCAGACCAAACATCAATACGGTGAATTCAAACAGTCCGAAGGGTGTGATCACCGCCGTTTTGGGTACATCCTCCGGTGCCATTGGTATCTGATGATATGCACGGGTCAAGTCGAGCGTCGAAAAAACTTGGCAACCGACAAATTCCCACGTTAGGTCCCTGCGCAATCCGAGGTTCAAGTTTAAACGGCGCGTGCCGTATGTGCGAATCTCCGCACCTTTCGCCGCGAAGAGACGGTAGTCTGTTGGTTCTGAAAAGTTGTGTGCGCGTCGGCGAGGCAAAACTGAAACGTCTGCGCCGGTATTTATCAGGAAGGTTAGTTTCGTGGTACGATCTGCCAGGGTCAAGCGGTTTTGCGCTATGCCCCCACCGTTGACCGCTCGAACCGCACGTGGGAGGCTTAGTTTTTCGATTCTCGCCAATCACATGGATCGCGGCATTTCCGTGCGTCTTTGCTGAATTTGCCGTGGTAATAACAAAGATCCCCCTGATCCTGACCTCGCGCTGGAGTTGGTCGACGCGACTTGCTCCACGGACGGTCGTTCCGCTTCTTCTGGCTGCGGCCCCGAGACAGCTCCGCGATATGTTTGGTCAGCTTCTCGACTGTGACTCGCAGCTCGTCGATCTGTGTCGTGGAGTCAGACTGTCGGTCGCTGCTGCCGGATACTTCGTTGACCTGGGGTTGGATCACGTCGAAAATTCGGTCGGCCTGTTTCGCAAGGACGATCAGGTCTTCGGTGTCGCTGACCACCAGATCGCTGCGAATGTTGGCCGAGAGTTGCTCTAAAAACAAAGATTTCAAAATCGAATCATTACATTGCCCCCCTGCGAGTTGTCGCATCCGTTGCAAACACAGTGACGGCTTGTCGAGACCCAGGCTCTGACTGCCCAACAAACGACGGAGAGGCTTCTCCGATGACTCGCCAAATGTGGAGATTATACGTTGTTTAATTTCCCCAAACTTATCGTTCTCCGGCGGTGCTTGGATCAGGTCGCTGACCGCGCTCAACGACGTCCGGTCCAAGTTGCACAACACG
Organism: Ceratoteleas bidentatus; assembly: GCA_022817645.1. Lineage (NCBI taxonomy): Eukaryota > Metazoa > Arthropoda > Insecta > Hymenoptera > Scelionidae > Ceratoteleas > Ceratoteleas bidentatus. The sequence goes on from JABFPB010005432.1 coordinate 10,477, forward strand.
AACCGATACTTCGAATCATCGGATGTGATCCGTCTAAGTGCGAAGGTGGCTTCGACTACCAGGAACCAGTTCTCGGGCTCCTCCTGCCAAAAGACCGGGATTTTGACGGCCTCCACCGCTGCGTGCCTATCCATGGCTGCTCGCACGACTTCCTCGTTTACGCGGTCCCGATGTACTTCGTCACCTGACCGGCCAGGCGGCGACTCGTCGATGGCCATAACCAGCGATGGTTCGGGAAGTTCAGGTGCCCACGCGTTGTCCGCGACTTCGATTTGGTTGCCGTCGTTCCCGTCCGACTCGCGCTTCTCCGGCTAGATTTTTCGCCAGAGGTCCCACGTTGTGGAACGTTTCGGGTGCGATCACGCTGCACGACGCGACGAAACGCGGAAGAAAGTTCGCGACAGCTCGAGCACGCACTATCACGATTCGGCACGCGGCATGAAATCGAGGTTATGAAGCGCACGGCGTGGCAAAAGTGCACGGTAGGTGGCGTGGCCGCGCGGGGCAAAATACTAGTGGAATGTGTCACGGCACTGCGACGAGGTTCGCGCGACTAGGCACTAGATTCGCGAGGGCTACGACCGGGGAAAATTCGGCTCGTCATGGCACGTGGTCCGCGCTTTCATTTCACTTTTCGCGTATCGCGTCGGGGTCACCAGTTTGTAGGGTTAGTCGTCAATTATAACGCCCACAATACGAAAATAATCATTTATTCAAACTCAATGAACCTTAACAAAAGTGGGAAACTCATTTCCCGTAACGCGCGACAAAGGATTGCGAGAAACCGTTCGGATTAAGTCTCGTGCCGCGGCTCGAACGAAAGAGAATAAAAAGGTGCACAATTGGAGGAGATCACAGTCGCGGAACTCGGCGAGATAATTGGATGTCAATCGGGGCGTGGCCACTCGGCGAAGCTTGTCGTGCCTCGCGCGAACTCGAACTCAGGCCGCGCTTCTAACATGCGCTGCCCAGCTATTCGTGTGCGTCCGCTCTCGTCGACTCCATAAAATCATTTGAGGCAAATTATTTAAAACCATGAATCAAACTTACAAAATTTCATCTGCATACAAATTTTTGCTCATTTTCCCCACACATTCTCATTTTACCAGAAAATATCTAATCAGTTTGTTACACATGTTAATTTGTTGTTTTCCTCTAAATTAAAAAGTTTAATATATGAGCTAAATTAATCATTACATTTTTGAATTAAATAAATGATATTGGAAAGGTAAAAACGGATGTGAAATAAACGATTTAATACATGAATACACGTACATTTACTGAAACAAGTGTTATATATAACTTCCCACATAGCAATTTTACCACTTAGGTGGTACTGTTTCGTTTTAAGAGTGTATGAGTAAGCTACATGTAAAGTAAAAAGCAGCATATTCATAAGATTTTTTAGAAAAGAACGAGGCAAGTTTTTTTCTACTTCCCTGAATACGGTGTTGTTTACCGAGACGAAACGAGTTCGTTGAGTCCACGTGGAATTTGAGTGGGTATACGATGTTATATACCCAGAACAAACAAGCTCGTAGAATCCACGTGGTATTTCAGTAGATGTACGTGTATTCCACGCAGAATTCACCGGTTCGCCTCGAAATAAATAAAAAAATTTCATTTTGATAAAAGTTCGTGTACCATGATCTGCGAATCCTTATTAGTGTAATGGTAGGTAATGTTTCATATTCCATACTTTTTAATTTGATATTAGTTTTTGATTTACTTTAACTGTTAAATTAATGGCTCGAACTTCCTAACAGTTGCTATTAACATCCGCCGAATGCGATATAGGAATGACAGACCACTTTGCAATAATTATACATATCCCTACCAATAATAGCAACCCAAGTTATACGAAAGAAACCCGTTACCCTCCACATATATCGATTATGTTATCCGCAATGATATTTTGAACGAAGAACACGGTGTATAATGGAAGTGATGTGGATGAGTGCACCAACAACTACGTGAACACACTAAATTTACACATTTCAAACTCAACAAAGGAAAAGAAAATAATAAAAAATATAAAGGTAGAAAAGACTGGATAACAAATGGACTGTTGAAGTGCTGTAAAACTAAAGATACCCTATTGTTAAGTTATGGGCTTTATGGGGCCCTGACAAGGGCCGATGGTGGTCTGGAGATCGACCGATTATGCTCGTCACTGGTTGTGTTTGGTTTGATGAATCCCCCGAAATTGTTTATAACAATTTAGGGAGTCACAAGTGCCTAATAACGAGCGGCGCGCACCTCGAGTCCAACTCGTAAAAGTACAGTATATAAACTGAACGGAAAAGTGAAAGTGAAAACGCCGGTGCGTTTCTTATCGCAGAAAAATTAGGAGCCAAAATATTTGTATCTTGCTTGAACAGAATTAGAGAGAAATTAATCATATTTCGACGAGTTTTTCTAATTAAACGAGCGTAATGAATTTTCTCCAATTTTTGTATAAAAATAAAAACGTCTTAAACTAAAAAATGTTAACAAAAACAAAATAATTTTTTTTATTATTTTCCAAATGACCCAGTTCCAAGCATATCACCCGCCTCGTACATGCGCGACCCGCCGTTTACGGTCCTCATGTACCTGAAAAGGCTTAGCGGTAGCAGCCAGGAACTAAGTCACTGGGAGTTTACACAGTTGCGCAATAGGACGCATATATGTAGAAGTAGCGGTACGGACTCTGACACAGCGCACAAGGCCATCCAACCCGACATTAAGGTCAGTGACGTAGTTTTGATTCATGATCAGAATGTCCCTCCGGCCAAATTGTACCGTGGGCGGGTTTGTGTAGTAATTAGACAGAATCACATCAGCAAAACGGGCCAGGTTACGT
>JABFPB010005433.1:0-13311 GCA_022817645.1 Ceratoteleas bidentatus
AGGGAGGGAAGAAAGCCACTTTTCGAAATCTCCCAAGGGAGAAAAGTGGCGTTTCCCTCCCTGAGTGACGTAAATATACATTTTTACATGATGGTATCCTTTACTTCAGTGTTGCGAATGCAGTCGCGAGAACATACTCATACATTACACGCAATAAATAAATAAATTAATTAATAAAAAAAATTAATTAATATAATAAATAATTCAGACATACAAAAATAAATTAAATAAATTAACCCTGATAGCGGACAAAACGAATAACAACAACGATAAATCAACGGACATAATAAATAAATTTATAAATTAATAAATAACATATGTTTACGTCACCTCTCGAAGTCGTCTAAAATGCTCGTTAAATCGTCGTTTAAAAATGTCAATATTAAAAAACAAACTATTGTGCGGCCGTTGGTTCGTCTAAAACCTACATGAATATTGTTACTTTGCCGCGTCGTTCGATTTGTCATATCACCTACATATCTGACGCGATTGCACATTTCGGGGGTTATGTCCCCATTTTCATTTTAAAAATCAAAGAAAAAACATTTCGCTTTATTCGCTCGTCAATACTCAAAAAATGTAAGGTATCTCTCATTCTGTGCGTGGAAGTATTCTTGGAGAAACATAATCTCTATCCAGACTCTTTTTAGTCTGGATAAAGTCTGACAATAGTCTGGAAACGATCCTGAGCCAGACTATATCCAGACTATTGCCAGACTAAAATGAGTCTGGCTGGAGTCTGGCACACTGGGAAAAACTGACTCATATGAGTAACATAAAAAACAATGTTGACCAAAATATGTTGGATCAACATTATTTCCAAGTCAAAACAATCTGACAACTGTCAGGTTAACCTACTACTGATGTTAAATTTATTATGAAACGAAGTGAACCGAACATAACTGTTAAACAGATTTAAATATGTTCGATTAACAAAAAAAATCTGTTGACTCAACAGATTTCAATGTTGGGTTAACATATTATTTTTCCCAGTGTGTACATCGTCTATACTTTAATACAAGCCACCTTATACTCCTCTCAATAGGTGGAACCGTACATTTTCGACCAAGTCGATCGACTCGATGGTCCGGCATATTTACGGTTTTTGGAGACAACGCTCCCAGATCGCCTGGACGCTGCCTTGCAGGAATATATCCCGCATGAAGTCATCGTCTACCAGCACGATGGGGCCAGCTCTCTGAAAACCTCTGACAAAAGCTCTGAAAATCTCTGATAAGCTCTGAAAAAACTCTGAAAACGGAGAGAATTGTTCCGGCATTTTGAGTTTTAGTAATAAAAATCTTACTTGCTGAACAACTGGTATGAAGTTGGTTAAACGCTGAACAATTGGTTTGAAGTTCGTTGATGTTGAATGAAAATGTTCCTGGTCTCGTTCACAATTTAATTTAAACGATCAAAAATTTGCACTTTACTAGGGTACAAAATTAACAAGTGTCACGATAGAACTGTTCGGACGAATTGAATGCACAAGACTGAGTCTGGAAAATAGAAAATGGATACTTGTAAAAACGAAGGCAAAATCTGACTTCGAGATTACAAGTGTTCCGCAGATTCGTACCCTAGCTAAGTGGAGTTTCGTTTCTTAGATCTACTTGGGTTTCTAAACAAAAGACTGAGACGATGCGCCGGTGACACGGCTATTTAAACCCTATGGTGGACCGCGAACTTTTTGGTGGGGTCAAAGGTCCACTGAGGAGTGTACCGGCTTCGCCGGAAATGCTCAAGTTTGCAAAGTTTATGATGACAGGACTCAGCCGGCGTCCGCACACGTGCGAAGATCAATTTCGCGGAGCGCCGCATATTCCTTATTTATAAGGAATATTCGGCGCCGAAGAATAGACGCGGCGCGCGACGTGCACCTGCGACGCCAATAAATATCGCGCCTGTCAAACATGTCAAAACATCACAAATCTTTGGATCCGAAGGCGAGAATCTGCCACTCAACGAAACCGGCTCGCGCGTGAGTCCGTTGAACCTTCGTCAACGGACCTGCGCAGTCGGTTTCCGATTATCTCATTTCTTGAAATTTTGATTGAGAATCAAAGGTTCAATTATTTGATTGATTCTAAAAGATTAATACTTGATTTGTTGTTATAATCTTAAAACTTTGATTCAGAAATCAGAGCTTTATGGTTAACCAATTCATTTGAATCGGAAACCTGAGAACTCCATTACAGCACAATGTGAGAAACGCTACCATATACTACAATCCTCCTGAAAATGTCACTTGCGAGAAAGGTATGCGCGGTTCACTGTACATTAGACTGTGCCAAAAAAATCGATATTTTTTTATTCCGCTCTTCATGAAGTATGTTATAGCACGTTTAATTTCCTTCAATTTCCCAAAGTTTGAAGCAAATCGGTCAATATTTAGAGGTCCATCAAGTCAAAAACGTGTTTTTTCGCGTTTTTATTCAATTTTTTAGAGTTTTAATAATCCCGTGCCATGTTTACGGCCGATCTGAGTACAGGGAAGCATTTTTACGATCGAAAACAAACTATTTCATAAGCCAGATTCATTGTTAGACGTGTATATTCACATATTAATCCACTTTTTAATACTAAAAAATCATGATTCGAGACGTAAAAACATGTTTTTTGATAACAAACATTTAAATTTCGAGTTTACATGGGTTTAATCCATTTCAACACTCTCTAATAGAGTTAAAAATCATCTAAAATCGTTCGGCAAACGCGAATTGCTAAGTAATAACGATAATATCTGAATTTTAAATAATATACTTATAAAATGGTACATTTTCAGACATCTTGGGTGATTTAAAAATTGTTAGGCGATAAATAGCTTAATCAACATCGGAAACAAAGGAAAGCGTTTACTGATATTGTATTACAGATATTACAGGTATTAAACAAATGCTTGTTTGGAAGCGGTTTCGGCGGCGATGCTCTCCAATCACTTTGAGGAGATACTGCTTTTGCTCTTCGCTGTTTGTCAATGTTGAATTAAATTGCGAAATTAACGCTATACCCCTTTCTGCTGTATCATTTGTAACTCGCAAATATCCTAATTTTCGTTTCGCTTCAGTGTAAGCTTTATTGCTTTCCCACACCGATGGATCCTCAGCTAAGAAGTCGCAATTTATATCAAATCTTTCCAGCAATTTACGAGTGTGCTGTGAGAACAATTCATCGATATTACACGTTCTCCACATTTCAAGTTCAGCCTCACGATTTACATTTATTAAAATTCGTTTTACCGGTTCATCGAACTTTTCACGAGGGTTCAGTGACAATACCATGTTAGCTTTGATGTCAGCAGGAATATTGTCATCAAATAACGAAAAACCAATTGCTTCGTCAGAGAGGTACCATAAGTGGTTTACCAGTTTTCGTAAAGCTGCTAACGCGACAATCTCGTTATGTTTTTTGTATTCAATTAGACTTTTGAGGAACTCCAGATCATTCCTGGGGCTCGAAAGCACTACTGGGGCAGTGAACCAGTATGTCATATAAAAACGTACTATAAACGTACAAACTTGTCGCAAACCGTTAAATTCTTTTTTAACAATCTTGAATTGACTCCTAAACATAAATATCTTCAGTGCGTATAAGGCTTTAGCCATCCACCTCGCATGATGCAGTGCACCCGGTGCCCGAAAAGTATACTCTGCAACTGGTTTTTCTACCAGAAATAAAACCGTCAAATCCATGAATTCTTTGTAATCTGCTCGTGGTTGAGATATCTAAAAAACAATTCACATATTTGACTGGCTGGCGTAAATATCCAATCCAAATAAATATAAAATGTTAAAGAATGTATATCATCTGAAGAACAAATTCTTTGTAACATAGATATTTTACTTTCTATTGTTTAATAAATACGATTCCTTAAAAGAACTCAACGCCTTGTAGGGCAATTTGATCTTCCGTCTGACTGAGAGTCGATGAAGATAAGAATGAAAATTGATTTAACAAAATTAAAAATGTAAATAACATTTTTATTTAAAAGATTATTCAAAATTATTGCAATTTTAGAAAATTAAACGTAATTTACGTGTCTGTTATTTACTGTCAATAAATCATGGTATTATTTAACAAATTACTTTTTGAATTATAGATTAAAGCTACAGATTAATTACAAGAAATTTAATTTAATGTTTAACGTTGAAATCAGTTTCATATATTACCTTTTGTTGATCAGCAACGAATGTCAAAATCTGACGCTTAATTGGTAGACATTCGGCGCGAACAACTTCGTCAGTGAATCCAGATTCAAATTCAGATTTATTAATCATTCCCCAGGCCTTCTGGAAACGCTTAAATAAACCCACCTCAGGTCCCGATGTTGTCCCCAAACATGTATCAAATACATTTTTCAACATCAACTCTGCAACGTGATGACGACACGGGAGGTATAACAAATCTTTGTCCAACTGCTGCTCCAAAATTGTACACGTACCATTTCTTTGACCTGTAAAATATAAAATGAAAACTATTAAAATTATGATACAGTGAAATTAATGAGTTATTAACATGAAGGGAAATCGCATTTTCTATAAGAACAAATATGAACGTTAATTTTTATATATTCTTACCTGTGTTAACTGCAGTTGTATCAAAAGACATAGCTTTTAACTCTTTGAGTACATTGTACACCGCGTCTACTTGTTGCTTCCCTGTGCCTGTCTCAAGTTTGGGCACTGCGAGTATTTGTTCCATATTTACACCCGAAGCAATTATGGCCAATCGATCTACAGTTCCTTTCCCAGTGATATCAGGCAACAACTTTGAATCCCAATGCACAGTTAAAAAGTTTTCATATAAAAATCGATTTTGCAAATTTACAGCTTCGTTTTTTCGTATTTTTCCTCGTTTTCGCTGAATAGAACGATGGCTTAATATCATATCAGAAACGTTATGTCCTAATGCCTTAGCAGTTGCACCTATAATATACATTGCATTCCTGCTGCTGGTGCCCGTCCGGTCTAGCGCTAATGCAACATCCTCTGCAATGACCTCCATTTTTTTTCTTTTAGGCTCTGGTGATGAGCAGATGAATGAAACATCGCTTGATAGATTCGATTGCGATGAAAGTATTTCGTTTAATGTAGCAACAGATGCATCTGTAAATGATGCTTCTTCTTGAACTAAATTTTGTACGTCTTCAGAGTTCTCTGAAAATATAAAAAGAAATAGGTTAAACGATTCATGTATTTCAGAATAACTTTTCTTTAATTTGTAACATTAGCAAATGATATTTTGAAAATTACCACTGTCACTGGCGATATTTGATCTTAGAGACGAATATCTTTGTCCTTTCTTCTGTGACAAGAGAAATTGTTTCGTTTTTTTACTTATACGAGTCATGACGTCTCGCGGAGTTACATCAAATAATTTATCCAACATGTTGGAAAATAAACGTTTTTTTTTTCCTTTGCGCTGCAGTTTTTCTCTTTTTATTTATTTTAACGTTTATCCACTTTTCGGATAGAAGCTTCAACTTCCTTGCGCTGTTAGATGGCGTCATCATCGGTATATCCAATTTCAAATATATTTCACTAATGACGCTTATAACAGATTTTGCAGCATCCGTCAATCGTTTTTTTAGCGAAATGTGTTGATGGCAAAATAAACACAACGCCTCTCTATTTGATGGCAATTTGTCTTGCGCAATCGTCGTGACTTCAGGTCCAATTAAATAAAAAGTTGTTGTGGACATGATTTGAAGCCTGGCAAACAATAGTAAACAATTGATGTAGGTTAGAAAAATGTAAACAATACAACATATCATAAATATTAGACGAATTTGCAACAAAACTTACGTTTATCAGTTATATGCCGATCAATGTAGTTAGGTGCCCAAATTAACGGAAAAAATGATCGCACTTTAAAATTTAATTAATCGTTTACATTGCTTTTAGCTGAACACTCTTTCACATCTAAAGATTGGTTTTGTTTAAACATTCTACGGGTCGCGAGCGGAGCTAGTACACAATTTGCTCGCTAGGGGGCACCGCTAGAATCGCGCCACACTAAAATGTTACTTATCCAATTTGGGTTTCGAGAAACATTTGCAACGATTGCGGAAAATAATTCTAATGCAAAGAAATTATATTTGTATCAATGAACAACAATGAATGAACAGTATCAATTCTATTCATTCACCTAAAATCTTCGAAAATGTACAATTTTCTGAGTACATTATTCATAATACAAAAAATCAGTTTTTATCGTTATTACTTAGCAATTCGCATTTGTCGAACGATTTTAGATGATTTTTAACTCTGTTAGAGAATGTTGAAATGGATTAAACCCATGTAAACTCGAAATTTAAATGTTTGTTATCAAAAAACATGTTTTTACGTCTCGAATCATGATATTATAGTATTAAAAAGTGGATTAATATGTGAATATATACGTCTAACAATGAATCTGGCTTATGAAATAGTTTGTTTTCGATCGTAAAAATGCTTCCCTGTACTCAGATCGGCCGTAAACATGGCACGGGATTATTAAAACTCTAAAAAATTGAATAAAAACGCGAAAAAACACGTATTTGACTTGATGGACCTCTAAATATTGACCGATTTGCTTCAAACTTTGGGAACTTGAAGAAAATTAAACGTGCTATAACATACTTCATGAAGAGCGGAATCAAAAAATATCGATTTTTTTTGGCACAGTCTATTGCACATTTCCTACAGACAAGATTTTGAGTCGTGGAAGGTTAGCGTTTTAAACTCAAAAGTGATAAAAATTCGTCAAAAGAAAACTATATTCAATGTGCCGCAAAAGTAATGGTACTTTTTCTCACTCTGGCACATAATGAGCTGCTTTGTTCTCTATTTTTAAGGACGAAATAGCTCATTACGCACTCTCGTAAGAAAAAATACTGTGTGCTCCTCGGGAGAATATTGCCACAATTTCCTCCCTAGTTGCCCAATGTACTATTATAATACGAGAAAAAAGGTTTAAGTTTGGGTAGTCTCAGCCTTCGGCTCGAAAGACAAACTTAAATGTAATTCTGAAATTAAACTTGAAATTAAACCAACTTAAACTTAATCTCATTATCAATTTCTAGCATTATCTTAAGCTTGGACGATAGTTTAATAATGCTTGAAGTTAGAAATGATACATGCGATTTAATAAAAAATGTTTTGAATTACTGCAGGCCAAAAAGAGTGATGGAACTCAACAGGTAATGCTCGATAGAAAAACAAAATTCAGGACAGCTTTTTGAAGGAAATGAACATTCGTGTCGATTTCCCTAAACAAGGATTTGGGAGCACGAACGATGGCAACACGTCCAGGCGATTTTTCCAAAATGTTGCGAAGTCGGCTGAAATTACTGGTAATTGCTATGGTGATATGGGATCAAAATAATCTGAATGGCAACATTTATCAGTTTCAAATTTCAGTTGCAAATTTTTTCGACTTACTTACTCTTTTTTTTTTGACTCGCTTATTAATTTCATCGAACAGTGTATGCATATATAATTAATTAACAGTATTTATTCAATTGTTTGTGGCAATAAGCCGTACAAAGAGGAGTTTACATGAGACGCTTTAATAATACATTGCAATATATCAAGTATTTCGCAAGCTAGATATAATTGCTTGTGATATAAATTTCGCCAAATTAATCAGTGTCGGACTGTTATTTGAAATAAATATAGATTGCCAATCGAAGTCATCCATAGATGAATCGGGGAAAAATTTGTAGCGCAAAGACGTCATGCTAGAGCATTCACAGACACAATGTAACAGAAAATGTCTCACCGGTAAATTACATGACGGACAGAATGGGACATCTAGCAAATAGTGTCTGTGATTAATAACCACTTTATGTTGGAAAATATTCGCAAGTCAAAATTGCGCTAGAATTCTCTTATATGCCAGATGAATCACACTGTCCAGATAGGAGGCAATGCTACGGGTGGAACAGTTTACAAAAGTTGGGTAAATTAACAGAGAAGTGGACGAGTGGGCTCGCTGTATATCATTCTCAAATTTTCGCAGATCGTAGGTTGTAATAATCCGATCCACGTCTAAGAGTGCAGGTGTCGAAAGCGCGCACCACTCTGTTTCACAATCACAGAAATCGAAAAACTGTTTCAGATCTGCAACCCAGTTGTTAGAGTGGATCGGATTAGAGATTGCTAAATCGCAAAGTCTGTCCAAGCAGAGTTTTGGAAGTCGGTCATCATTCATATTTTTTATCTTATTAACCCAAACCATTGCTCTCAACAAAATAGCGGATGTTATAGAATTACGCCCAGTTTCTAATCTTACTGCATAGGATGGCGAATTCCGAGGTAAATACAGACATCTGTTCAAAAACGCAGCTTGGACTTTTTCCAGTTCGTCGCCATAACGGAGACCCCATGTCTCAGCCCCATACAGTAAAACGCTTACGACGAGACTATCGTAAATCGTTACAGTATCTTTCCAGTCTTGGAATTTACACTTATTAATAATATGAAGACTACTACCAATCGCTTTGTTCGCGGAATTCATAGCGGCATTTCAGGCTTTCGCAAAATTCATATTATCCGAATATAACACTCCCAGGTATTTGAACTCACGGACAATTTCGATGGGTTCATCACCCAATTTAAAGCTAAGAAATGAGCTAGCTTTTCGCCCTTTTTTACATATCATTATTTTTGTTTTTGATGTGTTAACCGTCAATTTGTTGATATTACAATATTTGCTCAATGACTCTAGTTTCCGCTTCAGCTCCCAGGGGGTATCAGCTAGAAGGACGAGATCGTCGGCGTACGCTCGGAGATTCACTTCATTTCGAGAGTTTAGGCTGAGTCCTCTGCATCCTTCCTAAATGAGAAATTCTTCCAGATCAGACAGACAAATCGAAAATAGAAGAGGGCTCAGCACTTCACCCTGTAAAACCCCCTGGGTAACTTTCACTGTTTCAGAGCGATTAGGTCCGGTCCGGATAGAGATCGTTGCACGGTTATAAAAACTGTAAAGGGTGTTTAAGATTTTCGAGCTCATTCCTATTTTACGCAATTTGTCCCATAAAATATAATGATCAATTGTGTCGAAAGCAGCTCTAAAATCGACGAATAGGACATATACTTTTGATTTCGGAAGACGAGTATTTATCTGAATCAAGGACATCAAGGTAAAAATATTATCTATACAACTTCTTCCGCGTCTAAATCCACTTTGGAATTCCGGTAGTACTTTGTTATCATTACAGAAACGTGTAATTCTCTTTAATAGGATTTGCATAAAAATCTTAGTGACACAATTGACCAAAGATATCAGCCGGTAATTATTGGGGTCGGTCGTTGAATTTTTTTTGTGGATTGGGAAAATTGTGAGATTGCACCATGCCTCCGGGACTTGTTCAAATGTTAGAATTTGATTGAATAGATAAGTAATGTATAAGAGCCAATTACTTGGGAGATATTTATAAAATTCATTACTTATCAAGTCGGTACCAGGTGCTTTATTATTTTTTGAGTCGCGTAAGCTTTCCATGACTTCCTGCCAATCTATTGGTGCGTCTAACTGGTCTACTAAATAGTGCCGGTGATCTAAAACTATGTTCCTTTTTGTCGGGAATAAGTTATGAAGGAATTCAGTCCAGGATTCATTGAAATAGAAGGATAGGTTTTTTGCTGTATTCGAAACGAATTAATTGTCTTCCTTTTTCGCTGTCACCACATCTTTATAATTCCGTTTTGCTCTTTGTAAGGCAGCTACTGATTCACTTGAAAAGGTTTCCTTCTTTGCCCGTTGGATGTTAACTCTAATGTTCTTCTTCGCAAGGTGACACTCCGAGTCGAACCAAGGTTGTTTTTGTTGAAATGAATTATCATGTAATTTATCTTTATACATGTTCAACTTGGAGGCCACCCGTACGATTGTAGATGTAAGTTTAAGGAGTCAATAACACGTGTGACAATCCCGACTTCGTCTCTCCAGGTCATCAGTTGAGTATATTCAAATACCAATGATTGTGACCATCGTAGTCTGGGTAGAATCGAGGAGTGCGAAGGTCGTGGAGGTGTACAAGTAAATGTAAGGATGACTGGGAAGTGGTCCGACAGTGAGGGCCAAGAGGAAACCTCCAAGTCTTCGCACATCTGGATTCCAGCGAGTGAGCTCCAGAGCAGATCAACGACACTCCGTCCAGTAGTACACGCAAAAGTAAACTTGGCCGGAGTATCGCTTCGTGATCTACCGTTCAGCAATACAAATTCTCGATTTTCCATAAATGCTACAAAATCTTTACCTCTTCTCGATAATATTGGGTCAGAGGAAAATCTATTATAGTGGAAATTTTTGAAGTAGAAAGACGAATTAAATGCATTTTGATTAGCCACCAGGCAATTAAAATCGCCTCCCATAATGACAGGAACATCGGGGTACTTCGCATTGAGTAGGTCAAGTCGTGCGTCAAAAATCTCTAAGTATTCGTCAATATTTGCAGTGGGCGGTATATACGTAAGAAAAACGATACACTTAAAATTTTTTGCTATAATGAGAGCTGTCAGAAAGTTATAAAATTGTAAGATTGGTTTTACAGTGTAAATGGCGTTATTGAACAACAGTGCCAAGCCACCGCTAGGTCTGCCTGGACCCGTGGGTTTTTTCGCAGAAAAGGTTATCGATGAGAACAATTTCAAAGGGGAAAATGCAAAGGATATTTCGGATTTCACGTTCCAAGTTTCCGTGAGACAGATGAGGTCCGTAGGTCGAAGGCCGCACCCGATGTCTCGTACATTATTCATCCCGTGGCAGTTCCATAGAATTAACCTGGTCTTCGGGGTAGTACTGCTCTTTGTTGACTTTGGCAGCAGCGAGGTCGAGGGTAGAGGGTCGAAAGAAGTGCTTAATGCTCGGTGAATCCGCTGGGTTAATTGATGATTTTCTCTTCCGTGAAGCCTTCAACTGACTGCGTCGCTCGTCGGTTGTTCCGTCAAGTTTGTTGTCATCGTTTTCCACAGGTAACTGTGCGATATAAGCGTAAGTCGGCGGTTTGAAGAGATGCGTGGCTTCTGGGTGCTCGGTTGTAGCGGAGTGGGAGGCCGTTGGGCAACGATTTGGAGAATTGCCGACAGTTCCACACGGCTGATAGCTCCCGTCCAGTGGCTGGCGTCTCGCATCTACGGCTGGTGGTGGAGGGCTCATTACAGAGGTGGGGGTCACTAGGCGACCCGGCGCAGGAGACGTCAGGCGAGTCCTCGGTTCCAAATTTCGCCAGTCGACGGTTCGTACGTTGATTGGCGCAAGGATCGTGCGATATTTGGACAATAATGCATCGTAAGCATCCTTGGCGATGATTACTCTGTCTGCACGAATGGATGATTTAATGCCAGCCTCTTTCAGCAATTTTTGGCATTGTCTCAATGTATTTCTCACTTGCCTCTCTTCTCTGGTCAGGTCATCGCTCAAATATATTGCAGCTCCTTTCAGTATCTTGAGGTGTTGAAAAAGAATCTGCTTAGCGTGGAGGGTTCTGAACTTTATCAAAACAGGCCTTTTGTTTTGATCTCTGCCCAGACGGTGAATGTTGTCAATATCAATGATTTCGAAATCGGTGATAAGATGCTTCAGATTGTTTGTGACAGTGCCAACCAGGTCTCTATTAAATTCGGCTGTATCAGGCAGACCGAATGAAACGACATTATAGGCGCGTGACGATCTCGAGAGTCGGGTGACTTCAGCCCTCAGGCGACTGATCTCTCCATCAAGAACTTGGTACCTGTTCTCCAACTGTTCCTGTCAGTCGTCTGACCGCTGCAAGAGATTGAAAATCTCTTGGTTGCTCGCCGTGATCGAGGTATTAATCGAAGCGATGTCAATTTCTGTTCTCCGGGAAGCACCTTGGAGCTCTCTCAGGATGTTCAGTTGCTCCTCTGGGCACGACATTTCGGTGAAAACAGATAATAACCTCCGTTGGCACAGAATAACACAGAATAACGCAGAATAAAAGGACTTGAGTTCGCCGAATGGAATTCTAGATACGAGGGAGCGACCAAAACATGCGTCCGCTCACCACGGCGTCTCAAAACAAACATCTAATTTATCAATATACATATTATCTAATTTTGAAATTATCTACTCACAATTTTATCTCCTTGATATTATATCAATTGTATATTTTAAACAAAACTACACTAACAAAATATATGAAATCAATTAAGAGGCAATTTAGTTTTTACATTACAAATATCCTTGTATATTACAACACACAAAATATATTAAATTAAATAAGAGGCAATTTCATCTTCAAGTAACAGTACCCTTGTATTTATAAAAAAACTTCACATACAAATGAAAACTCTTCAATAGAACTGCACAAAAAAAACATTGTCACCAGAAATCACAATAAAAAACTAAATCACAAATAACAAATATGGCGGCGTTAAGTTTAGACATTTCGTTACTTTTCACAAAAAAACATTTTCACCAGAAATCGCAATAAAAAACTAAACCACAAATAACAAATATGGCGGCGTTAAGTTTAGTCATTTCGTTAGTTTTGTTACTTTCGTTAGTTTTGTTAGTTTTATTGGTCTCGTTAGTTTCATTAGTTTTGTTGTTGTTCGAGATCGAGGATCGGCGGTCGGGCGCGGCATTGAATTCAAATCAATTGATTGTGATTCAAATCAATTGATCTCGATCGACGGCAATTGTCATAACCAGGCCTGTCCGACTCACAGATTCAACATTTCACGTACGCGGCAAATATCCGATAGAGGCGTGTCGACCCGGCTGATGCTGGATATACGAAACATATATTACATGATAAAAATGCGATCAACAATAGATTGTTCATTTCTGTCGGTATTAATTTAATAAAACTATATTCCTCTATATATAAATTAAGTATTAGATACTTTAATCGTATGTAAGATCTGTCGTTCCGGCGGCCAGCCGGAACGACACAAGCGCCTCCAGTGGATTTTCGTCACTTCCGTGAAACTGCTTTTCTATTGGAAGTGTGTGGAGTCGGACAGGCCTGGTCATAACACAAACAGAGGCGAGCTTGAGTGGACGCTAATCTGCCCGCTCTTATTTTCAGCCCCAAATGATCCCATCTTCCTGGCACTGGAGTAACAGTGTCGTAAGCCCAAATCTTTTTCCTTCATAGTCAGGAGTAACTGACTTTATTATCCTTTCCCCAAAGAGTTACTTGGGGCTAAGGGATCCCTGTTCCACCGAATTGAGTCTCGACCGGATGAACGGTCGAGCAAACTTTGTAATTTTGGATTCTCTGGGGGGCTATTTTACCCTTTTCTATCGCGACTATTTGCGGAATTCGGCACGGAGTTACGTGTCAAACGGGCTTAT
>JABFPB010005434.1:0-13327 GCA_022817645.1 Ceratoteleas bidentatus
AAAAATATTAAATAAAAATTACAATAATATTATTTTAGCCGGACATTTAACGTTCCTGCAACATTAAAATAATATTAATAAATATTAGGAAATGTTCTAGAAATATTTTTAAAAAATTTTAAATATATTTTTTAAATATTCCTATAATATTATACAAATATTATTCGCTGATAGGGGTTGCTTATCTTGAGAGCTGCGATATAAATTTAAATGAATCGTATAAATTTTTATATACATTCATATAAATTATTATTTTCGTAGAAAATTCTGAAAATCACTGAAAAAGTCTGAAAAATTGGGACTGATAGTTTTTTCAGAATTTTTCAGAGATTTTCAAAGGTATTCAGTGATTTTCAGAGATTTTCAGAGCATTTTTCAGAGATTATCGGAGATTTTCAGAGATGTTTTACTTCTATAAGGGTTAATTTAGGTTGAATATAAAGTTATATATTTATGATAAACTCGTTATTATAGATCCGATTACGTTTCCTAATATTATTAAATGTTAGGAAAAATTGTTCATTCATATTTTACAGTACAACACAGTAAATATCTGCGAAAACATTTTTGTTCGTTTGCGACATCTTGTGGGATATTCTGGGATAACTTTATTTTCCTCTTTATCGACTAGAAACTTTCCTCTCCCTTTCACTTGATAAAGAAGTTTTGTAGAAACGTCAATTAAAAAGCGTGAATTATTGAACACAATAAAGGTTTTTTTATTAAAATAATTTCCAGACAACCTTTTAACTGACTTATAAACAAATGTTTCAACTGCTTATTTGAATGTTCAATTTCTCTTAATATTTAATACAAAATTTCAATTTGTAGAAATTAATGATTGTAGAAATTTACTCTATGTCCCTCAACTAACAAAAGCCAGTTTTTTTCCAGAAATACAAATAATAAAATGGCTATATATAAATAACATAAAGTTGCTTAAATACATAAATGTCTTATGTTATTTTAATACATTTTTAATACTTTAAAAATGTCATATCTTATTTCTTTCAATTGACTTATTTTATCCCTTTTTCCTGCATAACAGATCCAAAAATATAACTCAATCGAACCCCATTATTTTAAAATCCTTTTCAAGAAAAGCATTCGAAGTTCCCGTCTTCTAATTCCCTCCCACTATTTTCATTCCTCTTTATTCACACGACCCCCACCCCCACCCTCAAACCTCCACCAATCTCCGCCCCTGGCCACTCTTCCTACGGAACGCTGGCAACACTGTCGCGGCCTCCGCTGGTCAGATGATTCCGGGCATTTCGTGGTTAGGTGCGACAGATTTTCGCCCGAAATGCAGCGCTGATCCGCGACACCGCCGCGAGCATCATTCCCTCGAGCGCAGTTTTTGGTCGCCACCGGGAGAATCGCGACCGGATGTGGCCACGGCGGCGCGCCGACCTGAAGCGACGCAGCGCGTAAAATGGTGAGTCACTTGTCGTCGCGACGGTTCCGACGTCGTCGTCGGCTCGGAGCCGTCGTGACTTTTCGATTGGTCCGAAAATCGCGCCGACGGCCGTTTTCGGACGCGGGGAAAGTGTCACGTAAAAGGTGCAACTGGTGCGTTTCGGGGAAGGGTGGGGGCGGATTTTGGGGGTGCCAAGTGCGAATGTCATTGTTGGACAAGTGGACTGCGGAGTGTCGGGTGCAAATCAGTAGGAGCGATTGACGGCGTTGGGAAAATGGTACTCAGAGTTGGGGAGAATTGTTAAAAGGCGGAGAAAGTGTGTCGAAAACCGTGCAAAAAGGGAGAAATGGAAAGGTGTTGTGATTTTCGACGTAGCTATTGGTTTGAGAGAGTTTTGTATTGGTTTCGGGGTTTGATGTTTTTCAACTGATTCGTAATGTTGGAATGATTTGTTAGATTGATTGGTAGTAAATTTGAGTATTGTCAGTTGTTAAATTTGGGAGTTTATTGGTTAATTAAAGTGTATTCCAGATGGTCACTGCAAAAATGTCTTATTAAAGGTTACTGTAATAAAGGATTTACATTTAGATTTATACTAATTTTTACCATGGAAAACCAAGAAAATGGAAAAATAATTGTTTCAATTACTTACTTTTGATTTTTATGGCTTTTTCTGTTTCCCCATTATTGCAAGGGTGTCAAGAAATTCATACAACATAATAGGCAATATTTATTTAATGAAAAAAAGTAAGGAATATGTACTTCTGTATACACTTATGTGTGCAATCAAGGTTGTGTAGTAAATTAAATTCCTTTAAGATAAAGCTTAAAAAATAGATTTACCAATCCTTTATTTATATATGTAAAAATTCTCATTATAAAATTGTTGTTCAAATGAGGGTTTGACATGCGAGATTGTAGATGTGTGAAATTTATTGCAATGGCTACATATGTTGTGGTAATTTATTGTAAATCTCGCTTTGTATTCTCAGAAT
Source organism: Ceratoteleas bidentatus (assembly GCA_022817645.1). Classification (NCBI taxonomy): domain Eukaryota; kingdom Metazoa; phylum Arthropoda; class Insecta; order Hymenoptera; family Scelionidae; genus Ceratoteleas; species Ceratoteleas bidentatus. The sequence continues at coordinate 2,416 of JABFPB010005434.1, forward strand.
TGTATTTATTGTAAATGGAAAAGTTAAGTCAAAATATAAGTTATGCCTATGTGCATTGCAGATAAAAAATAAAAGATGATAATCTGAATCTTATTTATTTTGAAGAATGTTATTAAAAAGTTATTATAACATACTATCCTTTTATAATAACTCATTCATGTTTAAATGTGTTTTGTGATTTTTATTCTGACTGGAAAATTTTTATACTTTGGAATGCAGAGTTACATTGTTCTATTCAAAGGAATCCAAATTTATTTTTGGTAGTATTTTAAAACTAATTTCAATGAGAAATACATATCAGCCGGGTTCATTGATATACCTTACAACCATGTTGCCTCCAGTTCGTTTATCTTCAGCACTTTTTACTCATGCTTTCCGCATTTTAACAATTATCCATCGTTCCTATTAGTATTTTTTTATTGAAATAGAACTGACAAATGGTTCTTCAAAATTTTAATTGGATGTTATTCATTTAGAACATTCATAGTAATAGGAGATATGTGGATAAGAAAGGAACATTCTGTGAAGTTTTTCAGTTTTCAGATAAGACTTCTGTATAAATTCTTCTAAGAATTTAATATTTGGCAGTTCGATGCGTTTCCGTTTATGATATGATTATTGAATTACACAGGATATAGGAATATTTTAAATGGGATGTAAATTTGGAAAAAGAAAAATGTAGAAAAAATGGTCATTTTCTCTCTATCTATTGGAAAAAGCAGACAGAAAAGGAGGTTTCTAGATAGATGAATAGACAATTTTACCTCTTTCTAAAATATGAAAAGTATGTTGTTCGCAATGGTTGAAAAAAACGTTGTATGTACATTAAAGTTACAGAAATACCAATGACAATCAAATTAAAAAATAACTTGTCAACATATTACGGTTCACTTCTATATTCTTAAAGCACTTTAGAACTTCAATTATTTATATTTGAATTCTGATAAAATTGTATTCACAAACATAGTAAGCATGCATTGCAAATATATTTTGATATTTCGTTTCTTAATTATTGAACAATAACTGATATTGGTATTTTAATTTGTTGATTTGAATGTTACATATGTCTCAATTATTATAATATAGTTTATTTGTATTAAAAACAACTTTTTCATTTATTCATGACAACCAATATCAAACCACATATATTTATATTACCAACAGAAAATATTAAATTTTCACATAAAACTTCATTTAATTAATGAAGTTATTCAAGGAAATCACAAATATTTCAATTCATGATTTTATAACTAAAAAAATTAATTTGTTCTACAATAACAAAAAATCTAAATTTCGAAAACTCAAGTACTCATATTTTCATTAAAAAATCAAAGAAACTAGGCAAATATTTTTCCTCTGTCTCCCATCCAATTGAAAGGTCCCCAAAAATCCAACCACTAAATGTCACCAAAATAAGAGTCAAATCTTCAACCTCCCAGTTTTCTTCACCCTTTTAATTTCAGTTCCATCGAACTCGCCACATTCCCAATCATTCTTGGTTTGAAAATAATTGTTTTTCTTTTGTTTTCTTTTGTTTTTCTAATGCACTCTCCTATGATGTACTATGTCTTAACTATTAGTATGGGCAAGTACTGGTCTCCCTATCAGCAAACAACATTAAATAATATTTTAATAATGATACTAGAATATTATAATGTTGCAGAAATGTTTATGAATATTATTTAATATTATTTTGTACCAATTTTGTACCAATATGTACCAGTATATAGCATGTACTATCTTGCCTCATTCCATACTAGTCCTATAATGTTTGAAGAAAAACTCATTTTTTTCTTTATTTTCAAGCGTGACCGTGTATGGAAACCCGAGTGAGCCGGAGTTGAAACGGAATTTATTCCCGATAAGACACGACGATTCGGGTTCGAGCGCAGGAACCGTTCATTCATCAAAGCATTGTCGCGCGTTATCAGCCGGGCCATCGAGTAATGACGACCAATTAACCTATCAGCGCGTTTTTGCCGAAAAGTAATAGGCCAAATTAATTGGAAAGCGATAAAACCGAAACCGAGCGGCGCGCAAGGAAATTAGTGCGCGTTGCGAAACCGTCCGATAAACGGCAGAGCTATTTATAAATCCGCGGCGTCTCATGCGTTCGATTGGTTTCGCTTTTCCGACGAGTCGCGCTGCCAGCCACCCGCGATGTTCGGCGCCTTCTCCTTGCGAAAAGGTACGCCACCTGCGCCGGACAATTGCACTTGTATTGCAGCCGCAATCACGTTGCATAAGTCGCCCGAGTCGTGTCGAAGCCGAGTTTGTCGTCCTGACTTGTGTTGACGTTCTTGTTTTGCTTGTTTGTATTGCCTTGTTTGTAAACACCGCTGTTGATCAACATCCAACTTACCATGACTTTTCTACGAAATCCTTAGGAGTTCGTCGACAATGTTTTCTACTTTACAGACTGAAAGTACGTTTGCTTTTCCTTTGTTTACATAAACATGTTTAATTTCGTTTGTTTACTTAACAAACATGTTTACTTCAGTTTGTTTACATAACAAACAAGTTTACTTTTCCTTTGTTTACAGAACAAAGATGTTTACTTTCGTTTGTTTACATTAGTTATTTGAGTTTGAGTTGAATGATTACAAATACGGAATACAAATAAACGGAACGAGACTTGACCTTGAAACAATAAATGTGTTTGCCTTTGACCTTCATTCCTTGGAATCTGTTTGGAGCAGTGCAAGGAATGGGGGTTAAAGATTTAGTGACTATGACGTTGAAGAACAGTGAAGTAACATTCTTGATCATGCGAGGTCAGATCATCATAATGCTATGGAGAAGTTTCCACTGAAAGGCACATCATCGTCGGCTTCATTGAGCTATCCTCCACATGCCAGTCCACTTACGACTTATCACTCTCTCGATGCCAAGGTATATATAGGCATCCATATTTCAAAGTACCATCCGTTACAGTATCAACTAACACCAAACGCTGGTTCTATGTAAAGAGCGCTCATTAACAAACATCGCTGATCGCCATCCGTGTAACTGTTGAGAAACTAACCATCCGAGGCCTAACAACGAGTCCCTGCTTCAGCTGACATTTGGGGTATTGAGGTTGATTCGGGGGTCGTAGCTTTTTGTTTTGTTTTTGTTGAAAAGTACGAAGCTTTGTTTCGTAGAGTTGGTAGACACCTTTTGCAGGCGACTTGATCGTTGAAACCAGTTAGACCTGTTTTCTTGTTGCACATACAGTTTGCAGTTATGCATTGGACAATTTTGAAGGATAAAGGTTGGGGAAGTGCAGTTATGTAATTTTTTTTATATAATCAAAGGAGCTGAAGTAAATGAGTTAAGTTAGTTTCTAATGTTGTGGTGGGATGTAGTGAAAATGTAGGGAAGATTTTTATCGTAAAGTCTGACATTGATGGAAATTAACATGAATTCTATTGATGCACTAAACCTTTTTTGATTACACAAAGCAGTTTGAGTTGATCAAGATAGTATATCTTAAACCGGGAATTTCCACGGGGAAACGAACTTGATGAACGAAAAGTTGATGATTTGATTTAGAAAGCTGAGTTTGTTTAGTTTGGGGAATCAGTTGGTTTGTTAGTTTTTTTTTATTATACATTCCAGTTGTTTATATACAATTCCGTTTTCGCTTTTATCGGCAGGCCTTTTCATTGCCGAAGCAGACATTAAAAAACGATTATCTCTCAAAGCCCAGTGGAATATCCCAGTGTACATTTTATCGGCAATGCTTTCTGTCATATTTAAATCAAATTTATCCTCGTACGACTAGATAAATGCCATGTTCAAATGACTCACGTTGCTATCACTCAAATTCATCCCGTTTAAAATGAATTATAAAAAATTGTCCAAACTCTTCACTGCAAAATACTTCTCAACATCAAATTCAAATTTAGTAAAAAAAAGAAAAAAAAATCAAAATAAACCCAGACACACTTGTTTTCTGTCTTGTGTTTACTCTTTTCAAATAACAAATGAACCTTCAATTCGTCTGCAACTTTATTTTTGTTACTATAATTTATATTATTTCATTGTAATTAAACTGTGGATTACATGGAAATGCATTTCTTCAATTGTAAAGAAAGAAAATAAATTTCAATCTTAAAATAAGCATATATGTGACATATATGCAGGCATATATGATCTTATATAATTTTATATCTGGATTGTCTATTTTTTTTAAGAAAATTTTTACGACCTATTTTTGTAATGCAAACCATTCTTAGCATAACATTTTTTAGAAAATAGTCACATATTATCTGCAGTTTAATTATAATTTCGTTTTCGTGTAATAGCACCTTGCATGTGACGGCAACTTGTCTCCCATAATAAAATCGAAATCGTTCATCATTCTCGATTCGCGTTCGGCATAAAGGTACTCGCGGTGACGCACGCCTGAGTAATTTGATAAATCTCGGCTGGTGTCATTGGCGCGCGACGCCGGTGTTGTTGTAATTTAGACGACACAGGCGGTGTCGGCTTTCGGCGTCGCAGCGTGCCAGACTAATCGCGATCGATTGCAGCAGTCGTTGTTAACGACGATTAAAACGACGCCCGGTTAATCGGCAAAATTCGGATATTTTATTGCTTTTTTTACATCAGTTTCAATTGCACGACCAGAGATTTAGCATATTTTCCAGATGATCGGGGGCTTAAATAAAAAGCCTTTGACCGATTGCATTATCACTTCACCTGTGGAATCGAGTTGTTGAAGTGTAATCTCATTAGAGAATTTACTGGAAGAGAAATTATTTTTTTATGAATAAATTTGTCATTGAATTTTAATCTGAAGGTGGAATAGTTGATTCTTGCTGCTTAAGAATGCATTTATAAAACAGGTCTAATTTGTACCCATTTTGCAAATTATTAACTTCATCTCGTTAAATTCTACTTTCCATAACATCTTAATCCATAACATCTTCTATTTGTTGAAAGTATGCTGAAAAAATGCACTATGAGTCGAGGTAATTTGACTTAAATCTCAATGGAAAATGTATATTCTGGAGGTTTAACCACATGATACAATTATATATATATATATATATATACAATTATATTATATAATTGGTTGCAATCCAATTTTTTCAGTCTACAACTCAGTCCTCACGCTTTTAACAAACTTCTCTCTGCAACCTCTCACTCCAACTTCATCTGGTCGCTATCACACTCTTAGAAGGGTTCCATTTCATATAAGTTTCAAGAAATTCAACTGAAATTTAAGAAACTTTTTTTCCAGTAATTAAAAAATTCAATAGACCATATCCGAATCCGGAATTTGTTATTAATTTCCTCTTTGTTAATAAATTATCGAATATCATTACTTTCAATTATCTAATTTGCCTACACATCCCTCGATATTTCCAATTTTAAGAAAAATACCAACCGCCAAATTCCTAATTCACCTTGACCCAACCGAACCCCCCTTAGACCCACTTCTAAGAGTGCAAATGCGACGTAGCCGTAGAAACCCACGCGGAATTGCTTGCCACGAATTTCGGGGCGATCGCGGATTGGCGTGCTCGCGCGTCGCCGGAAGTCGCAGCGTAATGACGGAGCCCGGTAGGCCGCAATCAAGTCCTCGTGCCAGGCATTACCCGTTCCCCGGTGTCTCGAGCGCCGCTCGGCCGGTCCGCTGCTAACAGGTCGTCTCGTGCGTTTCAGAGTGGCAATGGCGTAGATAGCGGCAACACGGATAACAGGCGCGTCCGAGCCACGGCCGGGTCCAATCGCGGAGCAAGTCTAAGCAGCGATGAAGACATGTTGGACGTCAACCATCACGCGGTCTCACTCCAACAGGGCAACAACGCTTTCCTGGAGCGCAGCGTCCGACTCGACGATGCATTATCCCATTGTGAGTCAATAACATTCGGCGTGTCATTTTTGCATTAAGCCATACTGGAGAGGAGAGGATACGGGTCACCCAAATGGAGTGCTTGTTGGGTGGTTTGAGAAGAGAATGGAAGAATTTTGGCAATAAGATGTTTGAGTAAACAATGATTAAAAGCATAATATCAACTTATGTTGAATTTGAAAACATTTTTTAAATGCTTAACTAATTTGAGTCTAATTAGTTAAGCGTTAAAGAATCTATTTCGCAGTGGCAATCCTCAAATGAATAATTTGGAAATCGTTTTGTACTAAATCGTTTTATGTGAAATGATTAGATAATATTTTTATGTAACAATTAATTTTACCTTTCACATTATAACTTCAATGGATTTGCTTTTCATTTAACGTATTAATGTTTTAACTTTGTTTAGGTCTTTTAGAAAAAAATGATAGTTGAAGGTGCTCTGAGGGATTAGATGGTAAAGATAGTTATCGTGTTGTAGGTACCTGGCAACATATAATTATAAGGCAATGCACTATGTTTAAATGCTATTGTCACGCCACCTATGTTTGAACTAATTAGTGGAAACGGGAAACATTGAACATTTTTTATTATATATTTATTATATAAAGAATGATGAACATTAGGTTTGACGTAAATATGATTGACGAATATTTTCCTATATTAGGAAAATGAATATATACATAACATTCATTTGTTTACTTTGAAAAAATACCAAACTTAAATTCCATTCTCAAACATCCAGAAAATTAAACCCTCTTCACACGTGTTTCAAATATCCTGATTGTAAAACATTCAGGCAAACAATTTTATCATTCCAATATAAACAATATTTGTTTTCAGATAAGACATATCTCAATTGTTCTAAATAAGATTAATAACTAACCTGCGAGAATAATCGATAAAGTCAAATTGTCAAGTCATATTTCATTTACAGTCTAGTCCCATATATGAACCCCCTAAAAAATTCTGTTTTACAATTCACTTCAAATAAAAAAAATTATAAATATTTATTCAACCTTTTACTTCTCTCGATTATTTCACAATTAATTAATTAATCTAATTAATTAATTACTTAATCTAATCTCAACATTCCTCTCCCCTAAGTTTCCGCAGACTCAGACGACATCCCCGGGATCGGCCAGTACGATGACTTCCACACGATCGACTGGCTTCGAGACATCGCGAGGGATCGCATGCGCCACCGATATATTCTGAAAAAGCGACACGACTCGATATGGGACTTGATCAAAGGAGCCCACGATGCCTGGTCGGGCTGGCTGTGCGTCCTCTTCGTCGGCCTGTTCACCGGAGTGGCGGCCGGTGTCATCGACATCGGCGCCTCCTGGATGACCGACCTGAAATTCGGCATATGTCCACAAGCCTTCTGGCTTAACAAGGAGCAGTGCTGCTGGAGCTACAATGTCACCACTTTCGACGACGACAGTTGTCCACAGGTTCAGTGGCTTTAATTTGGCTTAAATTTGACCTGAAGTCACTACCTGAGTTTTCTATTTTAAAAAGTGGTGAATAATTGGGACATGAATAGACACTAAGGAAAAAACCAGCAATAATTTCGGTACAATTTGTTAACTGCTGAAGATTTAGTTGAAATCTTCAGCAGTTAACAAAAGAAAAGCAGAAGAAAATTTGAGGTCAAAGGTCATAACTAAAAAATGGCGTTCAATTCGACTTTCAATTGACTTAACTTTGATTTTTCAGTGGCTCACTTGGCCCCAGGTGTTCAGTCAATCGAAATCGGATGCAGGCCACTACATCGTTTCCTACATGTTCTACATCATCTGGGCCCTGCTGTTCGCTTCGCTGTCTGCCAGTCTAGTGAGAATGTTCGCTCCGTATGCTTGCGGTTCTGGTATTCCTGAGGTACCGAAACATTCCACGACTAAAAAACCAATGTCTAACGACACATTCCATAAGATCTACATAGATCTACCTAGATTCCATTTAGATAATTGGAGGAAGAGATCTTCCTATATGTATGCAGATGAAGAATTGTGTTGTTAGGGATTCTTCCCCAAGATATCATTGAGCCTAGAATAATGTACCACTTTTTGATTGCAGATTAAGACTATACTCAGCGGCTTTATTATAAGAGGATATTTAGGAAAATGGACGTTGATAATAAAATCCGTCGGTCTGATACTCTCGGTGTCAGCTGGACTTAGTCTCGGGAAGGAGGGACCGATGGTCCATATAGCCTGCTGCATAGGAAACATATTCTCGTACTTGTTTCCCAAGTATGGTAGGAACGAAGCCAAAAAGAGGGAGATTTTATCGGCCGCCGCCGCCGCAGGCGTGTCGGTGGCTTTCGGTGCGCCCATTGGTGGCGTGCTTTTTAGTTTAGAAGAGGTAACTCTATCTCAATGAATCTACCATTAAACTTACAAAACGTCTCAAAAAACTATTTCAAAACACTTTCACTTATAAATTGAAAATATGTATATCTATGAACTTTTAATGTGCTTTCAGGTGAGCTATTACTTTCCTCTAAAAACCCTGTGGCGCTCATTTTTCTGCGCCCTGATAGCAGCTTTCGTGCTGTGGTCCATAGATCCATTTGGAAACGAACACTCGGTCCTGTTCTACGTACAGTACAATAAACCCTGGATATTTTTCGAACTCATTCCATTTGTGATGCTAGGAATTATAGGAGTAAGTAGCTCTTGGCTCAAGCTATATATAATCTACTTTGCTTCCAAGAACAGGTGACTCATTGATGGTTAATGACTTTTCAGGGAATCATTGGCACGTTGTTCATCAGGGCCAATCTCTACTGGTGCAGATATCGCAAAACCTCGAAACTCGGCCAGTACCCAGTTACGGAAGTGCTGGTGGTGACCTTGATCACTGCAGTCATCGCTTATCCGAATCCCTACACGAGGATGAGCACCAGTCAGCTGATCTACCTACTGTTCAGTCAGTGTGGCATTTCCAACACAGACATACTTTGGTAAGATTTTCTGGAGATGAGATTAATTAACACTGAGAAAGTGTTTCGCGATGATGTGTGAAGATTTTAACAGTTTTTCTGTGGATTGAAAGAAAAACTTTGGAATAGGCGATTGGAAGCTTATGTACTGAACTTTTCAGTTTTGGAAGATGGAATTTTGCAATATATTTCATTTGGACCTAATACTTTAAATTCGGGATTTAATTTCAATCTGGTTACATTGGGTCGAGGGATTAGTTAAGAATGAGGTTAATATTGAATGATGCATATATAATATGGTAACCCAATTAGTAACCAATACTGTATTAAATATTGATAAACTCAATTAAGCCAAATATATGGATTTAGAAAGAGTAAATAATTGCTTGCGGTTGTACACCAAAGAGGTGTGTTAGATGTTAGATACAAGTTGGCATTATGGTTGCTTTTTTATGCAAAATTTAAAAGATTGTTTACTAATCGAGGTCAGAATTTTATTGGTTGAAGCAGAATTTTGAGTTGCAAAATAATTATTTGTAATTAAGAATTTCAACAAAATGCAAACAATATGATTTCATACATCAAATTGACAAATTTATAAGTGTTGTTTACAATTAATTTATTTACAATCCATTAATTTAGTTACATAAAATTGTATAAAAAATAGATTAGGGAAACTAGCCCTGGTGCAGAAAACATAATTTTGCAAGTTATCCGTTTTTGTTATCATCATTTAGCATGAGGAATAATACAGAGAGCTTATACAGACATTCCAAATGATTTTGAAACTTTAAAAGCAAATATCTTAAAATGACAACACAGTGACCTGATCTTCAGTAATTTAACAAAGCAATAATATGCAATAAATACACTTGGTATGCAATTGAAAAATTAATCTTAGTTGACTGTCTTTGACATATGACATACTTTGAGATATTTTTCCGTCACAAAAAACATAAACTCCATTACGAAACTCTTCACAAATTCTTTCATGAAAATTTTGTTTTTTTTTTATTATTGTTAATTTAAAAATAAGTTTATGTATTCCCTATTTACCGAATCATTAACAATTAACATTATTTTAAAATCATTATAAATTATAATCCTTTATAGCTTTTACTTATTTAAATCAAAATCGACTGAAAAATTTCCTTTCAGCGACTACAACCGCAACTTTACCGCGGTGAACAAAGCGATCGAGATTGCGGCTGCGGGACCCGGCGTGTACAACGCCATCTGGCTGCTGGTGCTCGCGCTCATTCTCAAGCTCATCATGACGATATTCACGTTCGGTATGAAGGTGCCCTGCGGCCTCTTCATCCCCTCGCTGTGTCTCGGCGCCATCGTCGGTCGCATCGTCGGCATCGGCATGGAGCAGCTCGCGTACAATTACCCCCACATCTGGATTTTCAGCGAGGAGTGCTCGACCGGGGTGAACTGCATCACGCCCGGGTTGTACGCGATGGTCGGCGCCGCGGCGGTGCTGGGCGGCGTCACCCGGATGACCGTTTCGCTGGTGGTCATCATGTTCGAGCTCACCGGCGGCGTGCGGTACATCGTGCCGCTGATGGCCGCCGCGATGGCCAGCAAGTGGGTCGGCGATGCTCTGGGAAAGCAGGGCATCTACGACGCGCACATCGGCTTGAACGGCTATCCTTTCCTGGACAGCAAGGACGAGTTCCAGCACACGACCTTGGCTGCGGACGTTATGCAACCGAAGTAGGAATCGGGATTTTATATACGAAAATCTTTTTGGTCAATGAATGGTCTCATTTTAATGTTAGATGAAGGAAAATTAATGGTGCTAGACCATGCGATCAGCAAAAAGTTATTCAGTTACCAAAATAAACGGTTAACGAACTTATGCCTGAGACCGATTGGTTTTGATCTAATAAAAGCATTCCTTCCAACTCTGGTCGGAACTCTGGTTTGCACGTATTAGCTCTAGAATTACCACAGTTATCCAAGTAAATGTACGATCTAAGGAACCATAACTGATTTAATGAGCCATTCGCGGTTTCACCTTAATTTGGCGTGTACTGATACATGCATGGCTTAATCTTTGAAGCATATGACTATTGGCAGGATCAACCAGGGAGCTTTGACGAATAGCCGTC
>JABFPB010005435.1:0-13329 GCA_022817645.1 Ceratoteleas bidentatus
GAATTCTTTTACGTCATTTCTAATGTCTATTGAGGACGCAGATGCTACCAATAATTGCAAAACCAGGCAACATATAACGTCCTAAATATTGCATGAATATTGCAAAATCTTCCTATCAAAAACCGTTTGCAGGGACTCCCTGCCCCTTTTTTCGCGATCGAACTTCTTTGCCGTCCGGCTGGTGCCGCCGAGTCGTAAAACTGCCCCCCCCCCCTCCCCGCCTCCCCCGGGTGTATAAACCCGCGCCACTCAAATTACACGTAGATTCATTTGACCCATACAAATACGTCTATTTAGGCGTGTTATCCACGCCCAGCGATCCTGCGAGTCGCGACGCCACAGGACGACTCGGCGGCCGCGTGTGCAGTGCGCGAATCCGACGCGTAAAGTCGCATGAGGTCCTACAACTCCGAGGCTTTCGCATTCGCGTTTGTCACGTCTACGCGCTCACTTCGAAGCTCTGATCGCGTCATCGCCGCGCTTCCTCGCCGCCCAGCAAACACCCCGAAACACCGTGATGGATCACAAAATCGTAACCACCCTCCTCGCAGTGGCTTTTGCCAGTTTCGCCGTAACAGGTGACGTTGACGATTTTTCGAGTTTTGAAAAGATTTGGATTTTTGGTGGCTTTTGGAATGGGGTGTTTGGAATCAGTTTTTTGAAATGGGGAATTTGAGAAATTGGAATTAATTTTTTTAGTTTTAGAGGGATTTTGATTTTTTGAGTGGGTGGAATTGTGGTTTTTTGAGTTAGGGACTTTGGAAAGATTGGTTTTAATGGAAAGTGGAATATTTTTAATTTGATTGGTGAGAGGTGGCGTCAATTTTGTTTTGAATTTTTTTGATTTTGATTTTTTGAGTGGCTGGAACCGTGGATTTTTTTAGGCAGGGTTGGAGTCGTTTTTTTGAAATATGAAATTGAAAAACTTATTTGATTTAAAATCAGTTTTTTGATGGGATGATTAATTTAATTTTGAAGATTTGTTAGTTTTGTTTAGTTGGAGGAATATTTTATTTTTTGAGTCAGGGCTTGTGAATGTCGATTTGGTTTCAAAAGTGATTTATTTTGAGTTTGATCTCTGAGCTTAGGAGTTAAATAACTTAGAACTCTGGATTAAATTTTTTTTAAGATTGCATAATACTGATTTTTTAGTTTTGGTAGATTTAGAATTTTTTGATTTTTTTAGTCTAGACGTTCGAGTACAGCTTCTGTTTTTGTTGTTGATATTTGTATCTTTCTCCGATTTTCGAACTTAGACTACCTTTCTCTATCTTCACATTTCTCTTCTTTTCCATACAGTCCATCAAAATCTTCAATACAATACTTCCTTTTCCCATCCAAAAAAACTCCCTTTTCTAAACCCAAAATGCCAAATTCCCTCCAAAGATCCAATATCAAAATAATTTCCAATTCTCCAAAAATGTCGAAGACCCAAAAATCCCAGAACAAAAAAGAAAATTAAAAAAGAAAAAATAGAAATATGCGTTTCAATTGATTTTCTATTAACTTTTCTATTAGTCCGAGAGAAATGGAAGGTCATTGAAAGCAATGAGGTTTCTATTATTTTCAATGTCTTTCTTTTCTTTTCCTGAAATAGAAATAAAATAAAGTCAACGCCTAGACTCGAACTCAGAAGCTTGTGGATGTAAGTTCAACAGTTTATCCTCTCAGCCAACGATGTACATAATACGTTCATATATTCCACAATATATGTTTGAGGTTAGAAATTAAAGGTAATAGAAAGACATTTCATGACTCAGGATTCAATTTCCATGTGGAAATGCATTGCTTAGAAATTCAAAGGAATAGAAACCAGTAGACATTTTACTCGTTCTATTCCTTCTTTAAGAAAGTTGATTCGTTTGTTTTAACTTCTATTTCTTTCTATCTTTTCTTTTTTATTGGCGCCCAAACTTCACCTTCCCCACCCTATAACCACCTCATTCGTTATCTTTCGCAACTTGTTGTGGACTTGTTAAAAAGATTCGTCACAGACGCTAGTCAAAACAAAAACTAATCAAATCAGCAACCATTGATGTGAAAAAACTTAAATAAAAAGCGAAAAGCTTCCAAAAACATCTCAAAATAGTTTTATCTTTACTTATTTTACACGAACTATCAAGAAATGCATTTATTTCGAACTGTCCACTATCAAAATATATACAACATAACCAAAATCACACGTTTTTGGACAAGAAACAACGGAAAGGTACACCATTTGTAAAACAAATCACATATTTCTGTTGCCTTTGTAATACAGATTTTATTTGACATTCCAACGAATTTTTAAGGATATTTCGCAGTTTTCATGCGTACCCCATAGGAGCCTCTGTTAAAATCGTCATTTTCGAAATCAATTATTTCAAAATTCAATCCGGTAAGGGTATGTTTTAAGCACATTTCTACACTTAGAAACACTTATTGTATTAAAATATATTGACCTTTTAGAAAAAATTCAGCATATTTTGTCAGACGACCGAACTTTAATAACCCTGCCCCGAGGGAACAATCGAGCCGATAAGAAAAGTCGATGAAAAATGTGTTATTATGTTTTCGTAATGGTCCGTTTACAGTACGCGTAGGGCCGCGGCGCTCGCGTCGCAAAAGGGTGGAAAGTTTTGCGGTGCAGGGGTGGTGTCGAGACTTTTGGCGCCACTCTGTCGTGACCCATATAGCGGCGCATCTAAGCGTCTGTGTGCGCCACATTGGTCGGGCGCGTCACTGGGGGGAGAATGTGCGTCAGTAAGGTACGGCTCGGAAGAAAAAAAATGCACCCCGGGTGACAATTCGCGCGGCTTTCTTTGCGGTAAACGGCGGCAAGCCAGATAAAAGATAACGGCGATATCGCCGGCGCTGGCCACTTTGGCCGTCGCCAGTTTTGCGGGGATTTCCGATTGATGTCGGGGTGGTCGGCACGCGATTTGTCGAGGGGAGGGGGAGGGGAGCTAACCCTTCGACGGATAATAATTTGGTCGAAGTACGAGGGTGAATGCATGTTTGTTTTCTGTTTGGGAAAAAGTCATTTTAGGTGAAATTTTTTTATGAAAAAGGTTTTTTTTCTTTTCTAAAATAGATTTGTTAGTTTTGTTAGTTTGGTTAGTTTTGTTAGTTTGGTTAGTTTTGTTGGTTTTGTTAGTTTCGTTAGTTTTTTAGTTTTGTTACAAAACAAAAAAAGTCATTTTAGGTGAAATTTTTTTATGAAAAAGTTTTTTTTTCTTTTCTAAAGTAGATTTGTTTGTTTTGTTAGTTTTGTTAGTTTTGTTGGTTTTGTTAGTTTCGTTAGTTTTGTTAGTTTTGTTAATTTCGTTAGTTTCGTTAGTTTTGTTAGTTTCGTTAGTTTTGTTAACTTCGTTAGTTTTGTTAGTTTTGTTAATTTCGTTAGTTTCGTTAGTTTTGTTAGTTTCGTTAGTTTTGTTAATTTCGTTAGTTTTGTTCGTTTCGTTAGTTTTGTTAGTTTTGTTAATTTCGTTAGATTCGTTATTTTTGTTAAGTTTGTTTTGTTACGTTTTGTTAACGAAACTAAGTTTTATTAGTTTCGTTAGTTTTGTTAGTTTCGTTAGTTTACTTTTTGTTTTGTTTCGTTTTGTTAACGAAACTAAGTTTTGTTAGTTTCGTTAGTTTTGTTAGTTTCTTAGTTTCGTTAGTTTAGTTAATTTCGTTAATTTTGTTAATTTCGTTAGTTTTGTTAGTTTCGTTAATTTCGTTATTTTCGTTAATTTCGTTATTTTCGTTAGTTTTGTTAATTTCGTTAGTTTCGTTAGTTGTGTTAATTTCTTTAGTTTCGTTAATTTCGTTTCTTTTGTTAGTTTCGTTTGTTTCGTTACTTTCATCAAAAATCCAATTTCGAAAATTGCTCTTCCTCCGAAACAACCTGCAAAGTCACCGCAAAACGCTTTCGCAGCTCGTCGACATCAGCGCTCTTCCGCTCGCGCGTTTTTACAATCTATTTCCAGTTTATTGCTTCGCAATTAGGCTTGTCGATAATGTTCACGGGTAGTCAATCGAACATTAATGTTACTGCTCGGTTAGATAATTTTCCGGGAAGGCGTTTCAGGGCCGAGCGACGTTTTGGGAAAGCCAATTTGCCGGCTCGGGTTTCAAGTTTGCAATCCGCTCTTGTCCTCCGCGCGCGATTCACGCTAATCAACCCGCTCCCGTCGATAAAACCATCCAGCACACAGCCGAAATCTCCGCGCCCCGAACCCGAATTCAAATCGAACCCTCTCTTTCAGCAATGGTCGTTCGAGTGCCTCCATTCAGCCTTCGGAATGCGCAAACAAAAATGAAACGGGCCTTTGAGTGGAAAGGTCGGACCGCCGACTGTAATATCGCAAATGAACCCCTTCTTCCTCTTAAGGGGGGGGGGATTTTTTTCACCGCCGAAAAGCGTTAGACGAATAGTCGACGCGGCATTGCGAGTAAAAATAATGGCCGTTGCGCACACGTGACGGCCCTGCCATATTACTTAGAGGTAATCATGTGCGAGCGAAAGAGGGAGGGAGAGAGCGAGAGAGACGGCGCGTTGGTGCGACAAGGACGGCGCGCGCTCGGTCGACTACGCAAGCTCAGTCGATAAGCGCACACATGTGCGAATTAAAGGTCCGCGATGCATAATAATACTATCCGATTCATAGACATCAGCCTTGACACGATATCTCGCGGCTCTTTCTTCATATCGAGTGTGTCGTTTCTCCTATCTATTCCACCTATCCCGACGCCGCGCGCTAACTTTCTATCCCGAGTCTATTTCGAAAGGAGGTGCATGACCCCGGCATTACCGCTGATTTACTTTTATCTAATTTCAGCGCTATCACGCGCCTTTCGTCGCAAGTGACATTGATTTTTATCGGCGAATGATCGAAAGTGTTTTTGAGAATTCAAATTTCCCGCCAAACGGTCGAAGAATATTGTTTTTAATTGTTTTTCATTGTAGGAAGGAAAGGGAGAATTTTCGAAAATTTTTTACCGAGGAGACCGGATTTTTTTGCAAAATTTGCTTAAGCAGTTTGAATTTCCCGCGCGTTTTTCTCCCCACTCTTCGGCCTTTTAAGTTAAAAATCGGAACTGTTTCTGGGAAAAGTGAGTTTAGGTTGTTTTGGGATGAGGATAGTAGTTGGTTGGATCGTTCGAATGTAGATTTGTTGCCTTTGTATACGCCTCCGGTGTAATGTTCCAATTTAATTAAGAGTTAGGTATCCAATGTAAAGAACGCAACAAAAGTAAATGACTGGGCGTTCGTTCGACAAAAGAACGATCGTAACAAAGCAATTCGTTGCACGTCGAAAGATGAAAAAATAGAATTCGATTCCCGCAAGGAAGATCCGTGGTCCAAATACGGGAGCCACGAATCCAATTTCTCAAAATAGATCACTAGCTCAGTAGGATGCTCGCAACTTCGCAATGTTCTCGAGTGCTTTTCATTAGTGAAATTCGCATCCAATTGCCGTTTATAAATGCCCCTGCGACACTTCAATCGGACTCATTTTTTCTCTTTGTTTGTTGCAGGTAAGTCGTTACTCGCCGCCCAAATCAGCCAATCGCCCGAAACTCATCGCGACAAACGAGTTTCGATTTGATATGAAACAGTAAGTGGCGTCATTCAAGTATAACAGTACACTCTGCTGCGCACTCCCGGCAGAGACACATTTGCAACTGTGTGCCAGTTTACCCTACCCATTAACATTTTAAATAAAGCTACTTTTAACCAAAAATGCAGTTTTATGACTTTATTTTTGTTGGAGGATTATTTGTATTGGAGGACATTATACTTTAAAAAAGACTTCCCCAAAGATTATTCCTCAAAGACCCAAGTGTATCCAGATGAATTCAAGGCTAAAAATCTTTATAACATTCTGACAGTCCTACAATTACACATAGAAAATCCGATATCATTGCGATGGGAAACAGACATACTTAGATGAACAGTAAGTTGTCTAGAAACAAAAACAATGTTTAATCTTCATATTAGAGGACAAGAATTCTTTTTTAAATGTTCCCATATTTGTATCTTTTCCAATACAACTCAAACATGCTTTCAATCCAACATTAAATTGTCTAAACATCTACTTTCTTGATCTCTTTTGCCCAAACAAAATCTTCCTCCAAGACTTTTTATCTTTCTTTTATCTAGAAACGAAAACAATGTTGAATCTTCACCTTAAAAAATAAATCAGAGAAAGAATCCCTATTTTTAAGGTAGTTCCCCTATGAAGGGCCGTATATTTAGGGTGCCAAGTGAAAATTTTATCATATTAATTTAATGATGTTTTATTATTTCTTCATAGTATTGTTTCTTGGTATAATAAATGTGAATTTCATATTAATTTAATAGAAAATGAAAAGAGACATCTTTTGTCAGTTGCTGGTTATTCGTGCAATTTCGGTATTTTAATCATTTATGTAAACAGTACCACGTTTTATAGTCAATTTTGATTTTTCTGTTCGCACTGAGTTCTGTGAAATCGTTTTTCAAATATTATAAACAACATTTCAATAATTATTAATTATTTATGGATAATAATTTAACAAATAATGATAATTCGATGAAACTTTAAATCTAGTTTATTTTGAGGTTACTATTTGATTTTCCAAATTCCCAAGCATTTCATCTGCGTACACCGAGATAAATACTATTTATTAACATGAAAACCATGTAAATATTGTGCTAACATGAAATTCACGCTAAATTTACATGAATTCATGTTATGGCAACATATTTTCATCTAACAGAACAGGAATTTCCTATATTACCAACAAAAACACGTCTAACCAAAATCTTCCATGTTATAGTAATATTGGATTTCTCTCCGTGTGTCCAACTCCCTTCAAACCCCTCCTAGAGAGAATGAGTTTTCCCTCCTCTAATATTAAGAAACAAATATTAAGAAAACTTTCGTAAGTGTTGACATAGTTTAAACATTCAGATTATGAGAATTCAGATTATTATGAGTTTAGTTTCCATCCATGGATAGAAACTAAACTCAGAGGACTTTAATTTCCATTTACGGATAGAAACTAAACTCATGCGTACTTTAGTTTCCATCCTGGGATGGAAACTAAAGTCTAGTTTCGTTTCCATTCACATCCCTGCAATAAATTTCTCAACGTGTATATTGTAACTGGAGTAGATACTAAGTAAGTATTAGTAGTTAATAGTGTATATCAGAAATAATTAGTAGCTTCTGGTACCGATAAGAACATATTACTTTGCATGACAAAATACTAGAAAATACTTGTACATACTAGCATAAACTGCTAAATACTAGATCATAATAGATCATACTAGTATCATAAAATACTATGTTAGTCCATTTATTTACTTGGAGTATTAATAAATTGGATGTTCACGAACTTTCCGTCTTTTTCTTTAGAAGACACAGGTATCTGCGTGCAGCGCAACCATTCAAGGTGGCGTAATTTTGCTAAAATAAGTGTTATAATCAAAAAAGTATATATGTTTGGAACGTTCTATGTTCAAGTTTTCTTTGTGCCCAGGCCGACTAACTCGACCATGTCTGAGCTTCGAATGATCGGCGAATAAAAAAGTAGAAAAAACTGAAAAAAACCGACTTTTTAAAAATAGCGCCATTCGAAACTGATTGTAGCAAACCTAATGAAACTAGCATTTGAAAGCTTATTTGTTACACTTTCAAAGCCCCCGCATTAACTTGTACAAACATGCAAGGGAGCCGAGATATACAAGCTTGAACCAGCACCTCACGCGGACAGGGTGTTCACGAACTTTCCGTCGGTAGTGATATACGTCGTAACGACGTTGATAATAAACGTCGTATAGGTGTTCCATTCCGACGTCTATACTACGTAGTTTCGACATCTGAACGACGTAAATTCAACTGTACATTTCTGCCTGGGTTCATGCTTGAATTTTGGAAGCACTTAATTTTGTTAAATTCTCTTATGTGAGATCGAAATAATTTCTTCCAACCTTTTTCCCGTGTTCATTTACTTTTTGTTTATCAATTTGTTACGAGCTGACGTATACATCAATCACACCCTGTATATTCTTTACAATTGCTGTCTACTGTATATGTTGTACAATTTCCCCAAAAATATTAAAAAAAACACCTAAAACTCGATACTACAAACATGAAACCACTAAATTTAAAAAATATAATTAATAACGTTTTCGTCACACATGCACGTAAAATCGAGTTTTACTCCCTGAATTTAGGGAGTAAAACTCGACCTCTACTTGCATGTATAACGAAAAATATCGTTGTAACCTCGAGGAGTAAAACTCCGTTTTACTCCCTTGGATAAAAATATACTGTAATTACTGTGACCTCATTATTGACGGGGCTTAATTATTACTCAAATTTCGCGGCAATGATTACGACGTGCTTATTTCTTGCTTTTCTCGGTCTGTATTCTTCTTCTGTTCGGTAGTTTTTTTCGAGCAATTTGTGTTATTTTTTGGCCTTTCGTTTTTCCTTTCTTGATCCTTTTTTCTGAGACAGAGAACGAGTGAGATTTAATTTTTTCAAGCTGTGCAGGTATCCTGCAGAGGCGTTTGGACCGCAGACATAATAACTCCGCGAGGGTGACTATGGTTACTTTGGCTAGTATGGATAAACCTTGTAAGTTGCTTCACTGGGAGTTTTTACGGTTCATAATTCAGTCAAGTATATTTCGAACGTCTACCGATGCCCAACTATGAGGCAACGAGCAAGTCCCGTTCCACCCTGCTATTACAAACCGTCACTTTAAGATCGGCGAGATTTAAGATCGTCCTTCAATATGCGAAAACTCATCACTCCATCGATGCTCTTTGTGTTTTCGTATCCGTATTCACTTGTGCTATTCATAAATATAGATATCAAATTGCTTTTGAAACTAAATTCGGTTTTTGTTATTTCACAGGATAACTGGTAGTTCAATTTATCGTTGGCTGACAATATTATTACATTATACACCGAGAAAAATCTCAGGCTGAAATAACATGAATTCCTGTCATTACAACATGAAATTCATGTAACTATGGTGCTAATTTTTTCATGTTGTTTTTACAGAAAAATCGCTAAATCACATAAGTTTGTTGTAAAAATAAAACGAAAAAATGCTACGTAAACATTGGTTTCTGCATTACCAACGACTCAAGATTCCTAAAGTGGCCTCCTGTTTCAACAATATAAATGAAACTAAAAGTTAAAATTACTGTCAGTTATTTCTGGGTATAGATGTAAGGAACAAGTTTTGTTTTAAAATATTTCTTTCTTTAAAAGTTATTAATAAATCAAACTTTATGTCGTTTTCTTTAAATCATAAATTCTAGAATTGCCAATGTAAAGTAATGAAATTCGGTACACCTGTAGACAATAGATGAACTACTATGGAAAAAATTTGCATAACAATAACTCCGTTTGTTAATGGAGAATTAATTTATTTATTAAACACATGAAAATTTCAAGATGTTCTTAACTAGCTAAGAACACTAAAACGACTTTTAAAATGTATAAGCTTTCCGCAATTTGCCTGTGAAATTTGTCTATGAAATTTGTCTGTGAAATAAGTTTACATTATTCATAATGAAATTATGAATATTGCGTGGTAAATTATAATATTGTGTGGTCGTTTGAACCGAAACGTCACATTACTGATACTATGAGTTATTTCGAGCATTTTGCGCTGTGCAGTATTCTCTAAAAACGTGAAAAAAACTATGTCTGTAGTTGAATTTTGGAAATCTAACAATGCCACGTGAAAGAGCATAGTCCAAAGTGTCAGAATATGCAATAATAAATTTTTCATCAAAAATTTATTTTACGCCAATTTTCAGTGGCGGTCCCCTTAATTCAAGAAAGTTAAAAAAAAACGTTACTCCTTAGCGTAAACAATTTCGAACCTTCGTCTGTTCTACCATTTCCGCCCAATAAACAAAAATGTATTATGCAAAATGTTTTCCAAAGCGTCTAATTCTGTTACGAAAAATATAACGAAGCGAAGGACATTATTTTTGTTTTTTATATTTTTATTCACGGGAGATGCGGGCGGCGCAGGTCACGCGCCCATTACAATAAGTCCTGCCATTAATTGAAAACAAGAGGTATCCAAAATTTTATTTCACAGACAAATTTCGGAAAGCTTATATTTTTTAAAAGTCGTTTTAGTTTTTTTTAGCTGGTTAAGAACATCTTGAAATTTTCATGTGTTTAATAAAAATATCGTCCTCTAACAATCAATCCGTTTGATTTAACACGATTTCCTCTTGCGAGCAAAATATTATTTTGGAGGCAAGCATAAGCAGCGTTGGCCTCGAAAATAAATTAAGTTTAATCGAAATGCAAATCCTTTTATTGAAAGAATATTTATTCTTACAATAATCGGATTTTATATTTATATATTTTAACAAGTTTTGACAAACGTTTTGACAAACACATCCCAGGTAGAAATTGAACCCCGTTTCGGGCGCGACACGACTCTGACCACCGGATACCAACAGTCGGTTCAGCATCGGATTGTAACTAATGCCAAGCCCGTTACGGGCTCAACAGCAGACGTCAATCCGGGCCCGGCAACCGGGCCCGCTCCGGGCCTAAAATCCGTGCCCAAGATCCGCGCCGGGGCCGGGCCCAAGATCCGGGCCTAGACCCACAACACTGAGAAAAATATTCTATGACAAATTATTAGAATTCCAGTAAATTTTGCTATATCATATAGGAGTCGCGACGTATCGTATCCCATTTGGAAAAATTTATTTTATCTTCAAAGGAGACATAACTACAAGTTACAGTATATCATCTGGGAAAAATTCTTCGAAATCGTACTAATTTTGTTCAGATGGGACAGGATACGTCATGACTCTTAAATTATATGGTAAAATTTACTCAAACCTTTTTCTCAGTGCAGTTCGGACGGCAAACTTTTAGGGTGTTTTCGCACTTTTTCGTACCATATCAGACATTTTCAGAGAATTTCAGACTTAAATTACCAGTCTGTAATTCTCTGGAAAACTCTCTGAAAAAGTCTTATATTCTCTGAAATCGTATGAAATTCTCAGCTAAAGCCTGACTCCCCTGTTAAAAAATACTATCATAACTGGGACTCGAGCCCCCAATATATTGTTACCCAGTGATATTGTTCAAGATAATCTAATTTATTGGTAAATAAAGTTGCTATAACAAATGTCCAAACTGTGGGAGGAGTAATGTTTAACAATTTAGGATGTCACTAATAAAAATGTCCAGTCCGGAATCCGGTCCGGAATCCATTCCGGATTCCCCTCGTTTGGACATACCTCTAAAATCCGGACTGTAATCTACATGGGGAAAAAAAAGACTAACGCAGCCCTGAATCAAGACTGCGTCAGTATAAGATAACAATACTGGCACATTGTAACGGCTGCAGAGTTGATACCTTTGCGAAGCGTTATTGGAAGCCAATATCAGTTGGCTAACACTCCATCAGTGAGACGGCAATAGTGAATCGCTACTGATATCAATGAAAACATGTCTTCATAGCTTGTTGTGGACTACGCTTAAGACCGATTCAGTGTGAACACAGTAACTAATCCAGTGTGGGCTGGCAATAGCGAAACGGTATTGAATTCATACAGCAACATCTATTGTGTATCAGTATTGGTGGCCAATACTGCAGCGCTCGTTTTTTCCCCCGTGTAAAAACACATTTCTTGAGCGAAGAGAAACTTTCTTGACTCAAGAGAATTTCTGTCTTAATATTGTGCCAAGAATTTTCTATCTTGAGAGAAGAATAAAAGAAGTTCAGATAAAACTTTCTTGAGGCAAGAAAGTTTGTAGCTTGACAGAAATCAGTATAACCTTCTTGAATTCAACGTTCTTGATAGAACCCAAAGAGACAAAAGGGATGAAAGGGATATTAAATAGGTTAAAATGACAACCGTTTAAACGACTTTAGGTAATCTTAAATGTTTTGATTGGGGAAAATGGCATAAAACTAAAATTATAACAATATTAGTTTTATGTATTAAGGTTATGTTGATGTTTCGTTTTATATCAATAAAATTCACTAATAAATGTTAACAAAGTGTCCAGCATTATTATTTATAGGAGTTTTTTATTTACAGCATATCAAACGTAATATTTTGCTCTGAAAGAAATGATTAGAAATAATGACACAATTTGAGGTTAAATTTTTGATAATGCAACACGTTATTAACTGCACATTGTTAACATTTATAAGTGTTGTACTTACGTGAAAGCAGCAAGATCTCACCAAGACTGAGTCCCCATTTAATTAAATTTTCCATTTTTATAAAAAAAACATGAAACACAAGTGTATACTCGAATACAATCAGACGAACTGAACACGACGAGTTGAACCGAGCGACTCAGATGGCGCTAAAGAAAAAACTTTCTTGACTCAAGAAAGAGTGCACTTCATAGTAGTGATAAAAGGTTTTCACCCAAGAAAACCAAAATTAGGGTGAAAACTGTTTATGTTTTCACTCAAGAAAAAAATTCTTCGCTCAAGCCATTGGTAACTAAGAATGTTCAAGTTTTGAGGCAAAGTGATTATTTCTGTGAGTGTATGAGACTGACCATTTTTGCAACCTGTAGTTGTTATTTTAACCTCAAAATCAATAACGTCAATATAAAATAAAAACCCCGATAACGGAAACTCGGCGCGTAAAATTCAAATTTGCCTTCTTCTCTTTTCTAACGAATAACTCGCACGAAATCTGTCTATTGTTGAAATCGCTCGCCGCTTAGGCGGCAAGTTTGTAGGTTGGCATTTCGACAGACGACAGAAAGTGTCGCGCCGTCTATGTTCATATCGTTCGCTGCCACGGCGACGTGCTTCATGTCGCTCATCGCCGCGGTGGCTAGATGTCAGGTTATGTTTTCACGCCTAAAACATTCAAGTTCATTTCTGCCCTTGGTCGGAAATGGACTAATTTCATTTCTGGCATACAGTTCAGCATATCTAGTTAATTTTTTTTAACTAATACCTGTATGTCAGAAATGAAATAGCATTAGTAATGAAATTGCAGCCTATCTGGATGTAATATTCCGAGTTATGATTAAAAATTATTTATATTTTTGTACTGAACGATTAATCTATTTATTATGGCGGGTTTTCCTTTTATTATGAAAGGAATTTCTTTTGTGCATAATTTAAGCGGAAAATCTTTTCATGCTAAAAGGATTCCGGTCACAATAAATAAACTGTTTAAGAGTGTGTTCTTAGTGAACGTGTTCTTAGCGAGAGTCATGTATATATTAATTTTAAGACACGTGTATTAATTTTAATATACGTGCACTGAGAGAAATCGTTCAAGTTGGAACAACTCGATAAAAGTTGTTTTGACTAGATTTGAGTAAAAACAACTCA
>JABFPB010005436.1:0-13330 GCA_022817645.1 Ceratoteleas bidentatus
TTCCTTTTCTGCCAAAATGATTTCTTTTGTGCCAAAATGCTTTATTTTGGCCCAAAAGGATATTTTTAACAGTGAAGAGTCATAATTTAAAGACTATTAGCAGCGGAAGAATCTGACACTGTGTAATGTTTGAGTTAATCAGTTCGTAAATGAGCTACTGTAAGTCCAGCTTGGTGACTTGCTTTATAGCGCTTAGCAAAGTAATTGATAAGATCTCATCTTGGTAAAATCGTTGAGAAATTCCTATTCGAATGTGAAAAGACTACTATGATCAGCCCTTGAATTCATGTAAATGTGTTTTCATCTCATTTTATTATCGCAGTTCATCGTATCTTTATTTTTCGATTTGATATTATTCAGTTATGTCTATAAAAACTTGTACCGTTACAAAAACAAATCGATTAGCGTTCAGTCCGTTTCATGAGACCTTTTTAATTTGAGATAAATAAATGTTACCATATTTGCGTCAACGCATTCAATTTCTTATCATCGCATTTCGAGTTTTTTGTTATTATTTATCACTCAATAGGATTGATAATTAGGTCCAGAAAATGAAATACTGAAACTCTTCATCAGAATGAAAAAGGGATATATGAAGCTTAACCAATATGCTGAATGTAATATTTAATAATGTTTATGACAAAATGGAAAGGAGTAGGATATTCAGTGCATTATTACATTATGAATGCAGATTTCATAAAATCAGCAATATGTCGCAGACTAATATATCTCATTTTTCTTTCCAGTGTTAATCTGATGTCACTAATTGGTGTGTCTAAAAGAATCAATCTTTTATTTTTAATGAAAGTATACATATTTTCTCTGAGAGTCAAATAAACCAATTATTTAAAGTACCCCTAATTCGAAACTGTTAATTTCGTATTGCCCAGAGGAAGTAATCTGGCATGGAAGCAATAAAAAGCTAATTATACAAGAATATTAAATAGCTTCCTACAAAATCGTGGGCAACCTATAATTTAGATCCCACCCTCTATCTCAAAAATTAAAATCAGATGTGCCGAATATCGATGAGGACATTAAAAATTATCCTTTACTTTGCTTATTTCCGAGGTCCCTGAAAATAAACTGCAGTGTCCCATTATGTACTTGTATCTCGAAACATTAAAAAAATAAAGCCAATGGCGAAATACATGCAAATGTTCGGGCAAACAAGCACACACTGTGAACAATTTTGACGCATTTTATCTAAGCAGAGTAAGAAATTACATAATAAAATGGACCACCCGGTGACATTTTATTCCTGAAATAGACTCAGTTCACTCAACGTCAACGATCTGCTTAATTCCGAAGTCAACTTGCGGAACCGCGGAAACCGCGGGCTCATTTCATCCTTATTGCTGACAATAAACGTTCAGCTCTAATTCGATATCTGTAATAAATTCAGCGAACATTCGAACTCGCGAAATTGGATTATTCGCATTGTTTGATTATTGCTTGTTAGCTAATTCGACAAGTTGTCACTCAAGCAATTACTGAACGTCGTCAATGCAATATAAGAAGTTACTTGGAGGCGCGAAACCGAAAAACTTCAACTAAATTGCAGGCAATATTAGCATTATGATCTGAAAATTAACAGTGCAAACTTGGTATAAAATTTATTATGAAATTATGTAACTTTCTGCAGTCATTCTAAGATTTTTACGAGTAATTTTGGTTGTGTAACAAGTATCGCATCTTTTGGAGAAAAGCGTTATTCTTCCTTAAAAATTAATTTACGTGTTTTAGTATAATGACGGAAACTTTGTTGTCTAAAGTTGTTACAGTGATCGTTCCTAATTGCTGTGGTGGTGTTTTATTTTGCTGATTATAGTTCAAGATATTTCGTTATTAAATAATTCAGTCACGGTGTAAAAAATATACATTTAATAATAACATAATTTACACTGAAATTTTAACTTTACTTTACACTCGGATGAAATTATTTAAAGCTTGCATTGACATTACAACTCCAATTGTGTTACACAATTGTTACAATAGGTATCAGATTATATTTGAAAAAAATATGCTAAGAGATCTGCAACATTATACAATTTCGATTTATCACACTGTACTACGAAGATTCAACAGAATATCCTCGTGAAGCCAACATGTTTTCTCAGCAATTTAACTTTTGATGTATTCGTGAATTCCGACTTTTCAATCTCAGTTCATAAAATTGTCATTAATTTGCAAACTTTTTCCTAAATTTTAAAGCACTTTCGAGAGGAGTTTCGCGGTTTTATTGATGTTACGTAGAATATTGATATGGCGACTTTAATTTCAGAAAACCATCAATAATCGATTGTTTCGGCCATTCTTTACAAGGAACTGGGAAAGAAAAAGTTGGACACTTCCCGTAAGTGATCAATTACCCTCATTCCATTCTATTTTATAGAACATCTCAAGCGTAAAATCACCTAATTAGCTGTCCCCTGTTGAAACATGAAAACAACTTAATTAGTCTTACGTTCAATTACACAGCGCGAAAACAGTGTTTTCATAGGCATAACTTCACGAAACATGAAAAGACAATCGCATTATCAATTTTGATAAATAAAACTTTCAACGATGCTCGTTGGCATGAACATGAGAACCTAGGAAAACAAATTCCCTTAGGATTTCAGATGCAAAAATTGATCCATAAAAATCATATCGCACTGTATCTACTTAGCAAGCAAGCTTTCTCGCAGGCCTATTTTTTATTAACGCGAAAGCGACATCCGCGTATTTATTCTTGTTCGCAAGTGGAAACGCGGCGTTGCGAATCAAAGCTGGCGCGATGCCAGGAAAAAGGAAGAAACTTAGCGTACACGCGATAAATCGGTATAAATATGAAAGTTCGCCTGATTTTTCTAAATTTTTCTTTGTACTTTAAATTGACGTCGATTAGCTTTGATCCTGAGCCATTTGGAATATTTTCCAGCAGTTCTAACTAAATTTGAATAAATAAACATGTATGAAATTAAATGATTGTCTACACAATTTCAAACTTAACAACATTTAACTGTAAAAGTGAAAGCAAAGTATCATTCAGTTTTATGAGATTAATTCATTTTTAAATTATCAATTTTAACTAAATCTGAAGAAGTTCTCCAGAATATGCCTTTTTTCACAGGACAGAATTTATGTACATAAATTCTGTCCTGTGAAAAAAGGCATTTATGGTTGACATAAATTGAACTACAGACAAATTTTGTCAAATTACAATTGGGACACCTTGAAAAACATTTATCCTAACTAAAAAAATTGTATTGACGAAATCGGACGATCGAAAGTGTTAACTCGAGTTACCCACCGCGTATCACACTCCGACAACAATTAAAATGTTCAATAGGACAACTACAACAAATCTAACAATTTCACATATCCATTGATCAACCTCTGACAAGAACTGTCAATTGTTTTTAAATATTCCGTTTCACGGCGCAGGCAATCGGATTTGCTTTAATTCGTGGACAAATTCCAATTTGACCGACGCCCGGATGAAAGTCGAAAAGGAGGAGCAAAAGCGTGAGCGATTCTCGTCTGCAAATTCGATTCGCGCAGTGCAACAAAAATTAAACAATTCCGCGGCTTTCATAGACCGCTTCTTGCACATCATAATTTATAGCTGATTTCATTCAACGCTCCGATGGCAAAGCGGCTTGTTCTCCGCGATTGAAATTGTTTCGCCTTTCCTCGACAGTCATCGATCCTTTTAGTAAAAAGTCTGCTGCAAGTTTCGATATATAAGGCGAATAAATACGTGCCACTGTTCTTCGTGACAAGACATACGTTCGCGCGCGGGCACACTGTACTTTACACGACCTTAAACAAGAATGCAAAATGTGTGCAAACAATGCGGCTCCACGCTTTTCTGGTTCTCTAGGATTAACATTTTAAGGCGACCGAGCTTGGTGGGGAAGACGATATTTATTTCGAATCAGCTTCGTTGTTTAAGGCGCCAGGGTCGTTTGCAAAATAGAGTATACTTCTCAGGAAGATAGAGGGTTTAGGTCCTTCAAGCCGGATTTTCCTTTGTCTTTGCATGCTCGAGCAACGAGATTTGTGGATACAATGAAAAGAACTTTATATAAATGAAATGAAGTGTAATGGTCCTCAAATGAAAGTCATAGAAATATCTCTTTGTGTTAGAATGTACGCAATGAGAAAAATTGGGATGTTATATTCGTAGTACCGGTTAAAGGTAGTTATAAATGGTAAAATGGTAATACTTAGACTAGCGATGAAATTTAGTTCAGCCAGTACTGAATTTAATTTTAGTTAATTAAATCAAATTACTGATTTCATTAAGTAAAACACTCCATCGAGAAAAACTATTCCCTTTTCCAGTTATTATGATCCTACATTATTCACATTTAGGAAATACATAGTGTTGCCTCGTTTTGTAAAGTTTATAGTTTCAAGTTTCCTCCTCAAAACACCTTTTGTCATTTCAAGTCTACAATTTCAACCCTCTAATTTTCCCGAAAAAAATGTGTTCAACATCAACATCATTTCACCAACTTTAAAAACATTGCATGACTTCCAGGGCAAAATGTCTAATTTCCGTATTTTTAATCGCTATTAATCGAAGTGGTTCCCGTACATCAACTTGTCTTGAAATGATGGATTGATGTGCCTTACAGCTTTATCTGCTGCCTTGATTCGTATTCTTAATGAGATTTAAAGTAATACCTGCAGGTAGCTACAATTTCGAAATCACCAGACTCTGTAATCTTACCTTCCCACAAAACAATGTTCAACAAATAAATACAACCAAACACCCATTTGCACGTAACACTAGTTCGCAACAAGTCAATCGCCGCATGAAAGTACGTCATACACAAAAAAACTCGTCCCATATGAGTTTCATTCTATTCCCAAAACCAGAGTTGCACATTTGTCCGCCGTTCCAGTTGAAATTGCATTTGACTGGTGCGACGGTATTTTGGCGCGGCCTTTCACCGAAAACGTCAAATTTGTCAGAGTTTTGTAGGGCACTTGCGGATTCCGATGCACATAAACTGATACGCGACGTGCCGCAAACGTCACTAACAAACCGTTTACCTTACCGTAAAGCTGTTATGCGTGACCGCCAATGTAGGGAGGTTTGAATAATGCCCAAGCTGAACGTCACACTCTTGCGATGCATGACGGCGCGCGCAGTTTCTGCCGAAATGCATATTTCCAAATGTTCATTATCAAAGCAATGAACGTCGGCGAAGTAATGCACCCATTAATGGAATTACCGAAACGACATTATCGGCGCTTTCGGCGGCAAGTGCTTTCAATCGCACGTATCGCTAAATGAATGCCGAACAAATGATATTGTTTCGCGAGCTTTAATGATTCATTTTATTGTCAAATTTCGTCATTCCGTACGTGCTCCATCATGCTTTATAATTGTCCCCGAGTCCAGATGAACCGCCACCGTTATACAATGGCAATTTCGATGCGCGCGATTTAAAGGATATATCGAACGGGTAAACACGTCAACCGAAGAATCGTTCGTTCGTCTGAAAACATTTTTTTAACCTAATTCCAGGCGACTGTATTTGTAGGTTGTCTAACATTCGATGATGTCTAAAATTTTTGAAAGTAAATAAACTTGCAAAATCGCGTGGATAAATAGGGTATGAATGCATTCTATTATAATCTGTTTAGAATCTGCGGAAGCCACGTTCTAATCGAGTGCGAAGCGCTGATCTTTTTTGGAATGCGAATGGACGATTATCGAACTCTGATTTAAAAAATGAATGACTTTTCGAACGCGGCAATTTTGGCAATTGATTAAAGTCAAATGAAAATGTTTGTTATCGGATTAAATGAATAAACTCGCCTCTGGAATGTGATCCAATCGAGAGTTCGAAACAATCTGCTCGAATTACAGTTCATATCTGCGCGCCCGATTGGCTAACAATTCGCAACTGCCGAAAATGCTGCGTTTTTCTTAATTG
Source organism: Ceratoteleas bidentatus (assembly GCA_022817645.1). Taxonomy (NCBI): domain Eukaryota; kingdom Metazoa; phylum Arthropoda; class Insecta; order Hymenoptera; family Scelionidae; genus Ceratoteleas; species Ceratoteleas bidentatus. Next base: position 5,940 of record JABFPB010005436.1, read on the forward strand.
CCATAATATGGATAAAAGAGCGAGTCATAAAATTGTTTTACCGGTAGAACCCATTTCCCATTCCTCTGAGGAATTTGAATACTGCAATATCACCGACGAGTGGACACTACGGAATTAAATCGCAATTACACCGAAATGCAAATTGTTCGTGTGTTGTCGCGAAATGCGAAATCAGCGTAGACGTATACATTCGTTACAACACATACGCCGCGAATTTTCGTTGATTTTATTGTAAATTAGGTTGGCTTAGGACAATGTAATGTCTGCTTAATGGAAGACAACTTTGCGCCGACAACATTTCGGCTTTTACAAAATCCCCATTCATTACGTCGTTACGTTATGTACGCCGGCGTGTTTTATCGCGCTAAATTAACATTTTTATTCGCTCGTTTATTAAAAGCAACGTACTCAATTTACGTCGCGAATTTTCGCGCTTGAAATTAACACGTTCGCCGGATACTTTTATGCGCAGCAACTTTTCGAAAACGATTCCAACTGCGCCGAAGCATTTTTCCCCAAAACCAGAATCAGAACTTTTCAATTAAAAACGCGATATCCGCGTTTTTTGTCAAAGATCACGCTTTTATATTGTTGTAACCCAATTGAGAATTATTTTTATTCATATCGGGGTGCCATCATTTATTACAACCCACATCCCTGCGAAAGGCGGACAAATAATACATTTTCAATTTCTCTGGCGATACGATTTTTGCATCAGTGCGGATAGTTCGATCGTATCGTTTGTAATCGATAAGCGAAATCGTTCCAAAAATAACTTATGCTCACATTTGGCGAATTATTTATTCATAGACAAAATAACGGGCGATGCATTGCGAGCAAACGCTGTTATTTTATTACAAATAAAATATGTTAAACAACTATGTAAAGATTATCTCCATTGTGGAATAAAATACACATTTAAACTTTTCCGATAAACTGAAAAACGTATTAACGTGTCATACAATAATTCGCGGCGTAAAGACGAATAATGCTCGGGGTATTTTTCAAGATACGACGTGTTGTCTTTGTTCGGAAAAAACCCGATAATCAATTTTAACCATTATTACTCGTACTTTCACACGACTGTTTTTACATCATTTTCTGTTTTTTATCAGTAACACATTTCGCAGCAATTATTTATAAAGTACAATGCAACGTGAAAAGCCTTAAGTGCACTAATGGGTTCGGTGTCTGCGTAAATATGTTGCTTCAAAATTTAACGCGATTGTCCGCATCAGAGATAATAATATTCGACCACGAAAATTGCAGAATTTCATCTTATTTCGTCTTGTGAGTTGCTATAAATATGAAATCATTTGCATAATTTCCATAATCGATGGCGCTCACGATGCAACCTTTTCTTATATTTATCAATTATTAATTAAATCAGAAACGTGAATAAATAGTGCTAATAGAACCATTTGGCATAATTACAATTTTACAATTCTTACCAAATATTTATAAAACATGACACAACAGTTTACATAGCAAACTAATCGTTCAAATTTATTTACGATAATCGTATATAAATTGTAACCATAAAATGTGTATTGTATTGTTCACGTATAAAATATAAACTCGTCTGTCAACGTAAAAATCATAAATATCGCCAAAACAACGTTCAATTTTATGTGCCATTCGTACTTTTTTGTAAAAGTAATTGCACCCCAAAGCCTTTTTACTTTTCGCAACCGTTTTTTTCATCGTACGCATTTTTGCCATGAATCTTGCACGAACTCGTCACGCATAGTAAATCATGCGCACAACTAGAAACGAGTTTTATGTTTATTTATTGGTCGCGATTTATCGCCGATGCGTGGCGGTCTGTTTACAATTAATGTGACTCGGACGAGCCGTAAAAAAGGACGAAGCAGAACCCTAACTGGGTGTAAAGGGTACAACTACGGCTAATGAATTTCGACTGGTACAAGTTCTGGTTTTAGGCCGCCGACTTTAAGCGTTAATAATTATTTTGCACCGCGAGAGAAAATTAATTGAACCACAGTAGACATAGCATGTGCAATAAAAAAATTAAATCGAAAAACGAATACCAAAGGACCTGCACAAAAAGTGGAAAATTTTTAAGTGATGATTACGAATATAATCAGACCCCTGAATTAGCTAAACTGAATTTCTTTAAATCATAAGTACTAATATAAATTATTTGTCAATTTTATTAATACTCATTTGCTCCCTGGGAAAGGTTCTGAAACCAGAAATAATATTTATCCGCCGAAATGTAGAAATCTACAATTCCTTTCAAATAAATTTCTCGTTCCTTTCGCGAAGATTTTTTGCGAAACGGCGTAACCGAGTTAAGTATGATTAACTAATTTGTTCGATGTGAGATTGCGACTATATAACTGGTGTCAGGACGTCCGGATAAAATAGTCGAAATGCAAGAAATGAATCGCGCGAGTGACAAAACAGTATGATAATTCATTGCGCGGATTAGAAGGTCCCTCGTCTCGAGGATACAGCTTATCTTAAATTATCACTGGTGCTGTTCAGATGGTTCTAAGTGAAACATCGCCGTAGCGTCGTGCCGAATGCAGCCGCCGGAAAAGCCCGCTCGAAAAAGAAGAAAATTCTTCTTCTTCGTAATCGCATTATGCTCCCCGTTTTTACAACCAGCAAGATATCTTCAAATTGAAGACATCACCTCGACGCTTTGTTTTTCTCTCGTATATTTTTTTACCTCGCCGGAATTTACGTACATGAATCAAGCTTACTCGAATTACTGTTTTTTACGAAAAATGGATCTTCTTACAATTGAGGATTAATTTGCCCTGACACATTTCGCGTTTCACTTTGCGTTTTACGGGAAGTGGCAATTTACGTAATAGTGGAATTTATTGGACAAATATTACGATTCATGAAAAAAGTTTTTTATGGCTTTGGACAACACTGGACCAGTAAAGAGACAAAGTGAATGTCAACGAACCGACATTGACATGTTTGTCTATGGAAAAAATCCATTTGTTGCATACACGTCAATTTCTGTTTAAGAAGGAACCCAAGAGATGAAATCGCCTATATGTTTTATGTTTACATAAAGATGATTTTTTTACTGCTATATAACTTTTAAAGGGGATTTAAATGACACTTATCATGCAAATTTGAGAAAAAGTAAAGTAATTTTATGCAAAATATTTATTTTAGGTTAAAGAAAACTGTAAAAGAAATTAACATTAGTGTATAATAGCTAAATTCTTTAAATTGAATTTTCAAGAAATTTGATATAAAATGATTTACCTCTAATAAAGGCGTAATATAGCAGTTTTAAGAAATTTAACGTTACGTAATCATCTCTTCAAATGTATGTCCCTCCTTAACATACATTTTTCTTCGAATATTGGAATAAAGTTACTCACTGTAACTCTTAGAATTGTTGTAAGTTCTCATTTGAAATCTCACAATCCTGAGTAATCGTTGTACTGGTGAAAAGTTCTAAATGAAACCGAACTTTGCGGAAAGCTTCTTCATCTAAATCTGTTTTTTATCCTGCAAAATTTCGCAGTGAGTTGTTTAAAAAAACTAGGCTCTAAGGAATGAAAAGTGTTATTTAATCTGAATTTAAGAGAAAATTTTGTATCAAATCCAGTTTCATTTGGGGAAACATTTTATCTCTAAAGCATTTCATTCAAACTATCGAGTTTCATGGCGAAGGTAATTATTTTGAATTATATCGAGTTTTAAAAATTGTAATGTTTATATTCAAAAAGAAATGTTCATATTTAAGGCAGACAGAATAAATTACACAGAATGGAAGATACAAACTGCAGTTTTGTGAAAATGCATTAATAAAATAACATAGTAGTGCAGTTTTAATGCGACATTTCAGTACGTAGTGTAAATGTACGAAACAGGGGATAACTTTAGGCTTCGAAACTGGTTTCTGTAGAAAGAGATATTACAGCTAAAATATGTATATTCGTAAAAGATAGAACCACTAAAGCAAAAACAGATTCCGTAATAGGAATTAAAGTGTAATAAAAGGCTGATTAAATATTCTAACGTCAAAAATAAGGTATGTTTCCTGTAAATTATGGGTTCTCACAATTTTATATGCACTGAACTGGTTCGATGGAAAGTTATTACAGCCATCGTTTTATTTTTGAAAAACTAATCAAAATCGTAAAAGACAAGAGGAAGTAGTAATTTTCGATTAAGACACGAAGGTAGCTCGGTTATAAATATTTGAAGTACACACTTTCATTACAGTTTTTGTTTATCATGCTGTACCATTTACTTTCAATTTTTTAAGTCAATTAATTATAGAAATCTAATAGAAATACACGGCTTACATATATCTTTTTTTACTCCATAAATGGAGTAAAAATATTCATGCTGGTCTCTTCGTCGCATATATCTATTTCAGTTTTGTAAATGGATTACATAATTAGTTTATGTATCGTTTCGACTTCTGCCCGACATTTATTTTGCTATTCTATCAAATACCTGAACAGAGATGCAATATTTTAAATAAATTGAAAACGTATGAAAATAAACTAGAGAAAATTGAGAGTAATTGCATAACACTGACCTGATTCCGAATATAGCTTTTTTTATTTTCGACAGCTCGCACGTATTGTCAGATAATTTAATTAATATTCAAAGAGAATAATTGAATGTTGTTCATAGAATATACTGAAAATTACAGTGAAAAAGGTTGAAAACAACTTATTTGATTTAAACACATATATATATATAGCTGCTCTGATCAAATGTGTATTTTCTCTCAAAATATCGCGAAAATGATCGTAATGCAGTGAATGTATTAAAATATTCCGAAATGATGAATTAAAATTCAACGAATTTAATACATTTCGAAATATCTGTATTAACTATATCAAAATTTATTGACTTTTTGCCACCATATATCACGTACATTCAAGTGTTTATATTTACCTTTAGAATTTATAATTACATTCCAAAGTGATCGAAAACGTCTCATATTTCTGATGAAACTATTGGTCAATATTTGACAACATGTTTTACTAACTTATCAATTTTTGAAACGTTTAAATGGCATATGTTTCTATGCTCAAATATAACTGTGAAACCATTGGCGTAATTATTTATACACTAGTGTGACAGTTTAATGCTGACATGATACATATTTTGGGTATTACGAATACATTAGCAATGTAAATTGCCAACGCTTCGTACAATTAACGAAACGAAATCAGCATGCAGAGGGTTGAACGCGAGGAAACGGAAATAGTACTCAGGGTCACAAGAAGTCGTTCTTCATCAAAGTTATCTGAGCTTCTAGAGAGTGATGAGTAATATGAGCCAAGAATTCTAGATGATGCACCAAGAACTCGATCTTTTTATACAGAAACATGCATTACGACTTACAAATATTTATCCCCATCACAAAAAATCACAAACTTAATATAATAATAACAAATTCTTTCATTTACCGAAAATCCGACAATACTGAACAATTCAATGTTATATAAAAAAATTACAGTTTTAAATTTACGATTTTAAGAATTGCGTTTATTTTAAACCGTGATATGAAGTGTTAACATTAATAACCTACGAATCACAAGACTAACATTATATAACATAATAACTCTTCCAAATTTCACCTGGACTTTTCACTTCTCAACTTGCATTTCCAGCGAGTTGTTTATATACGTTACATTAGCATACAGTTTTATGTTACGAAAGCTCCGCGGCACAGAACCCAGCAGCATTTTGACGGCTTTCCGCCAGGCAAGAAACACGCCGCGACGCGTTTCCGATACACGCTGCTCCCTTTGACAACCGGATTTGGGGATCAGTATCACTTCCATTGTGGATCCAAAGAATTGCCTGGATTGTTCACAAATGTTTTATTTTACAGCTTTACATACAACAACTTCGCGCGACTATGCATCAACCTATAGAAATCGTGCACACTTGTTTCGCAAAATACAAAAAAAGCGCGAATCGATTTTCATTGCCGATTGACAGACGATAGAAGAAAGAATGCGATTGCGAGATTACTGCTTCGAGTGCATTGTCAGTCAGTGCTCGTTCGAAATTATCAATTATACAACGGCATCGGGTAACGATTTTATCAGACGGCGTTGAATTCCGGAAAATTCGCTTTCCCAATAAAACCATTTTTTCTGCGATACCCCAGTGCTGTTTGTCAATTTCGAAAAGAGGGATGAAATTTTTACTAAAATTAAAAAAGCTATTTTTTTGGAGAATTCAAATTCGATGGGATAGGAAGTATGAATGCGAAAACGATTTCGCGAGACACCACTGGAAATCACTCGGCGTAATTTGGGGATGAAAATTTGATCGCGACGATTATCGCGAGAATTATGAAACATTAATTGTGAGGCTATCGTTGAGCCAAAGTCTGGACATACGATAATTGTAACACGGACAGCGGGTTAATTAACTATGCCAAACCTGAGAGAATATCTGAATGCGTTTGTTTATAGATGTATACATTTTGGATGAACGTATCTAACTTAATAAATAATCGCGGCAGAAATTGTAGCACCAAGTCGTAATGCATCTAACATCTCTGGGGCGAATGTATAAAATATAAGCTCATCCTGGAGTCTATTTCAAATCAGCGAATAACATTGTGACGTCGCGGGCGAAACAAGTTTTCGAGTCAGATTCTAATTTAACTAACTTCATTCAATTGCAGTACGTATTATCTCCGAGCGAGCATTTCGAGCAGCCAAATTCGTACAATAACATTAAATACAATTATATATTAATAGCGACAGTAACCGCAGTTTTACAATTCTTCTGAGTTATTTTAACAATAACATGAATATCAAGTTACACGTACCGAATACCGAATTTCCAGCCAGATGTTTATATTATACACATTTTAAATATTTACCAATTTTAAAAACATTACAATAAAATATTCTCCGCTTTCACGGTGAGAGAAAAGATTTGAATTAACCTAAAAGGAATCTTTATTTAAAAGAAGACAGTTATTTAAGGAAGTGGATATTCGCACCGCAGAGTAAACTAAAGTAAACGAGAGTAAATGAGGGAGTAAACGAAAGTGAACGAGAGTAAATGAGAGTAAACAATCGTAAACGAGAGTAAAAAAAATTCAATAAGAGTAAATGAGAGGAAACAATATTAAACGATAGTGAGCGAGAGTAAACAAGGGAGTGAACGAGAGTAAAAAAATGTTCTTTTACATTTCCAACAGGTAAAATAGTGCCAACTCTAAAATTCCAAATTAGTTTTATTATTTTTTTTTAATTTTTTTTAATTTTTAAAACTTGGGTACTCTCGTTTACTCTTTCATTTACTCTCGTTTGCTCTCGTTTACTCTCGTTTGCTCTCGTTTACTCTCGTTTACTTTCATTTATCAATATTGGTCCATTTATACTTAAAACATTTTTATTGAT
>JABFPB010005437.1:0-13319 GCA_022817645.1 Ceratoteleas bidentatus
CTATATCTTTCCAATTCCAAAACTGTCTTTCTAGTGATTTTTTAAAAATTTATCTGCGTTTACATGTCTCGTCTTTGTTCGCGAAAATTATCTTTCTGAACTTTCTTCCAATCCAAGTGTTACCCCCCAAAAAATCAATTCCGATGTAAACTTTGAATATTTCAAAGTTTCAAATTTTTTGAAATTTAGATTTTATAGAAACCTTAGAAAAAATCTGACTAATGTTACCTTTAACCTTCTAAAACACTAACATTTTGCACTAACACCTTTGTACCTTCAAAACTTTAACAGTAAATTTTTTACTGAATCTGTCTTCTTGCAAGATTGAAAAAATCTTATCTCTAGACATATTTTTTTAATTTCAGAAACCTACATGAAACGAAGACTTTCATCTCTTACGTTTCTTCCCATAAAGAACAGATCCATTCTAATTAACGGAAACATAAATGGCATAAAAAACATGTATAAGTCCGCTCAATTGGTAAATAATCCCTTTTCAAACACATCCACCGCAGACGTTAAAAATACATTGATCTGCACATTATTCCCAGACCTCCGAACTCCACTCGCCAACCTCAACCAAGAAAACGTCTTAAACAACCACTTCCGCCCAAAAAACTCCCATTCGACACACTCCACCTTTTACAAATTAGCCACATTTCCTTTCCTTCCACCGCAATCTCTCCCACACCAATGACTTCACATGACCTACAAAAATAACGTTTTTCGTCTTTGATAACGAGCTTTAAACCCATCCCTTCCACCCCGTATGTCCCCAAAAACATGTCGGCATATTTACGACACTTTGTCTCAGTGCGGTGTGTCGAATTCAATTTGTCCCCGGCCCCGGGCATCGGCTCGGACTATTTTGTAAACACGAATCCGGGTGTCGCAAAGAGGTCAGCTCCCGGGAAGCTGGACGATAAATTAGCCGGGGGCGCGATCGGTCCAAGTGAGACACACGTTCCACAGGAAGTCCGTCTCATTTCGGGCATAATAAATACATTATTAATGGGACGAACGCGAACACGCGACGAGCACGTACGACCGAGGTTTCCTTCTCGGAAGCGCCGATCCCAAATCGGATGGGTAGCTCGCGCGCGTGAAAGTTCCGCGCGGAAATAGTAAAGTTGTCACAGACTTGAGACTTTTAAAGTCAATCATTGGAAAAATATTGATGTGCAGTATATGTTTGGATTTTATTGATAAAATCCATAATTTTATGGACAATTTGCGACTTTTGGATAATGTGCTATTTAATTGTAATTTAATCACTGGTATATGAGAGAGTAAATCTATGTTTAGGTTAGATGTCAAATAAAAAATGGCGGTTTACCGGAAAGTATGGAATTAGAATAGATTTCACTAAATGTGAACAATTATCAATGTAAAATTAAAATATTTTATAGAATTTCACCCCAAAGTAAAATTTCCATGAGGTTTTACTGAACGTTAGAGAAGATTATAAATCCTAATTTGAACCTATCAGAAATCGATTACAAAGTTTAAAAATCGGAATTTTTCAGTGCAGTTTCATCAGAAAAGTATGCGGGCTGCGGTACAATTAAAAAATTTTGTTCAAAAAATGTTTATGGTTTCATTCAGCGTAATTGAGTAGAACCGCAGAATGAAGGAGAGTGGTTAATAACTCATTGGTTTGTCGCTCGTCATCGATTCACTCCGGTTTCGAGGCTGCTTCGGCGTTTTTAACCATGTCGAACTTGGATGGGTAATTGGAGTGTCAAAACAAGTTGTAATGGAAAACGCGGGATCGCATTTCACTCGAGCTATGCGCGCTCGTAAACATAACCAACATTTCACAATGTTTGCAGTCTTCTTTTTTGACTCATCAACTCTTCATCAAGAAAAAAAGACACTTTCCCCTGACTTTAAAAAAGTGGAAACGAACGAGATCTTCCGATCCAGAAATTCTGCCAATATTGGTTAGGCGAGCTTGCGGTCATTCCATAACTGAAAGGGAAAATGACCAATTCCCTCTTTTTCAAGACTAAATAAGTACTCTTTTGCAATCCCACCTAAAAAAATCAAACTAGCTCTTAGAACAAAAGAAATCCCTGCAATTTCGTCAGGGAAAATTGCGGTTATTTTTCGATGAATGACCGTTTCCATCATTTGCCTTCATCACTTTTCAAAAAATGATCTTGATCTTCACATCAAATCTTCAGATTTCCAGATCAAACCTGATATTCAAATCCATAATCCCTCCTAATTTTGCAAAAAAAACTTCGGTCATTCTACACTTCCATGGTTGACCATTTCCGTCATTTCCCGCGATTTTCGGACGAAAAAAGTACAGCCAATGGCGGCGTCGCCGCGCGATCGTCCGAAGACATTTTATTTCTGACAAACTGGTTCCCCGAGCGATTAATCGCCCCCACTCTAGTGATCGCGGTCAGCGAATAGAGCCCCTCCGTATATTAGCGCGGCGTCTCTCTCGTTTTTCCCTTATCGTTTTATTTTCTTGCTACAAACCTCGACGCTCGCGGCTACAAAATAAGACGATAGCCGCCTAATTGCAAATGAATGCCGCCTGGCATCTACCGGGTGTCTCGCGCGCCGAATATATGACCGGTGAAATTATAGTGGCATCGCGCGCTAGCGTCATCGGGGAACCCGAATTCCCCGCTCCGGGCGGAATTAGGGGGCGGAGGAGGCTCGCCTTTCGGCCGTCGCGAAAATAGGCAAATCGCGATGGTACTGGCTGGAGGCAGTTGTGACCGTGTGAGGTCAAAGTTTTTCTACATTGTGAATGGGGAATTTTACGGTGACAAAAGGAAAATAAGTATCTTCTCTTAAAATAAGAGATTTTATCTATCTCTTTGTCTACTTTGTATCTTAAAATATGATACGTTCATTTTCTTATGATACAAAACTTGTTAAAATAAGATGTGTAGTTTTCGAGAGAATTTTGATACAAAATTTTTGATCAGTTAAAATAAGATGTATATTTGGCAAAAGAAATGTTAATTTTTTAAGGCTTTGCGATATGTTTAGCAAAATGTGAAGCAAAACTTTGTAAGTCATCATTACATTAGGAGACTTATTTTGAAATAACATTAGAAGAGGGGAGTGTTTCTACGAATCAAGGTTTTCTGGATGGAAATTCGGGAACATTTATATTATGTTATGAAAAGAAATCACAAGGATATTGTGTATTTTCTCCGCACAGGGTTTATGTAATGTACTGTGGACATTTGCATAAAATATGAATATTACTCAATGTGTTGGGAAATGCTGCAACCACATTAGAGTTAGTATTTACAGTGTATACAATCTATATACATATCAACTATTTATAAAAGTTTATAGTAATATTGTACAATAAACGTTCTAAGTAATGGTAGTGTAAGAAATGTTTGGGATATATTCCCATACATTTACCATCTTTACTTCTTTAACATTCCGTATTGTTATTTGTTATCCACTTATAAACGATATTTTGAATAGATTATGTAGAATTGTTTCTAGTCGTCTCAGTTACTATTATCTTATTTTGATTATGCTATTTATTAAGTACCATAAAAACAAATCCAATGACAACTACGTAACCTGTAAACTTATATTAAGTTATATTTAAATTTAATGAAATGCAAATTCGTCATAGAAAAGTAAAGTAAAACATCTTCATTTTTAGAATCACAAAATTCTTCAGACTAACGCAAATTAGTACATTTAACATATTTTTCATTACACTTCAGATACAGAATAAATAAGATTATTCTGATTGCTGTAAAAGAACTACCTAATAAAAAATTGGAGTTAAAATATTGGGGAATGAAGAATGAGGAAGAAAATTGTTAGGATTTGGAAAAGGTGTGATTAGAGGTTGCTGGGAGAAATATTGCATGAGCGCTAGGTTCCGCGGGATGTAAGTCGGAGTTGTTCAATATTCATTGGCGATAACTGTTATTCGCTGGCGTACAATCATAACTATTAATTAATTAATAGATGTTATGCCACACTTGGCCGGCGATAAGTAAGCGATCGGACGGATTTAATGATGAGTTACTTTTGAGTCATTAGATCCCGTTGGGGAAGATTCGTTTAAAGGAATTCAATTTGCACGAGTCTCTTTAGTTTTTTGGTTTATTTGGTAATAGATAAATATTGGGTACAGTAGGATGTAGTTCTGAAAGGTGAAAAGGACGTGGTCGTAGGTGTGGCTTGATGGAAGAAGTCAACTCTTTTTTCACTGCGCTTAGTTTTTTTCTCGGTTGAATTAGAACAGTCTTAAAGATGTCTGGAGGTTGTCTTTTTGGGAAGAAATGTTTTGTTTGTGGAGAAGAATTATTATGTTAAATATTAGACATATTTTCTATTAAAAAACTGCATTTTTCTATTAAAAACTGAAAATTAATTGAAGATATAAAACTGTAAAGAAATTTATATGAAATGTCGTTTTGATTAAAATGTAACAAATTAGAAAAAAGGAAACAAACAAATTGTAAAGTTAGTTGTAAAATTATTTCCAACTATTAGATCGAAGACAAAACTGAACAAAATTAAACAGTATCGATTTCAGAAACATAAAAAAATAAACATCGTTATCGGATAAATCAGTGTTTGAGCAATACCCATTAATTGTCAAAATTATTATGTTCTCCGTATTTTCAGCTTTTTCACTGCTAATTTATTCAACAATGTTGTAATGCACAGACGTGTAATTTAGCGAAATTAGCCAAAGTTGACGCGATAACAAGGTTTCCAGTAGTTAGCAATAAATCATTAAATGAAAAAATACGATTATGTATGTAAACTGGTCAAATTGAGATAGATTTTTTTATTAGCATTGTTATGTGATAATAAATTAATAAATATACATCATTGATTGCAAATTGGCATACCGGACATTGGTATGGACATGGATATGCATAATAAAACCATCTCGTTAAAGTTATAGCAAAATAATTATTTCATCGAGTCTTTTCTATCGATAAAATTTCCATGAAAATAGAAGTGTTTAATTAGAATGTGATTCAGTTTACGTAACTTGCCTTTTATACAAATTTGGGGAAAAAAATTTCATTCATACTGACTATTATATATTATATTTTATTGACTGAAAATAAAAGCGTTTGTTACTTGGGTCTCTATGGCAATCCCGTACCTTGTTTGGGATTATCATTTTGCATGAAGAATTTAGGACTTGTTCCATCAGAACTAAAAGCACTCAAGTTTGCATTCATTTTTCTCAGTAAAAAAGAAATTGAATAATTTTCAAAAAAATAACTCAAACGCGAAATGTCTTGAAATGTGTAGAAAGGAGTTCTTTCTAGACATTTCCTTGTTTTTCTCTTTTTTCCAAACTATTCCACTTTTTTCCACCACAGATAAAAACAAGAGAAAAAAATACAATCACATTTTCGTATACTTTTTTCTCCGTGTATATACTAAGTTGTATACGACTCTTTTACTCATATTTTAATTAAATTAAATTTATTTTAGTTGTAATGTAGTTTCATGTCAGATCCCGTTAGTTCTATTTGATTTTCAAAAATAGAAAAAGTATTTAAGAATGGATTCTCTATTTCTCCCAAAAAACTCCACCCCCCTAATGGTTAACCTCCAAAATTTTCCTCTTCCCTCGATTCCACCTTGCAAAACGACCAAACCGTCCTTTTCAACATCTCGAACTTCGATTTCCTCCGACTTGCCCGCGGCCATCCTTTTTGATCGACTTACCGGTCAGAACCGCGAGCGTCTGTTCGCGGGCTCGTCGGAATTGGCTTTCGAAACGGCGCGCGTAAAAAATAGCCCGCGCGAGGCTGCCTTAATAACCGCGCTGCTTTATTAACCGGCCGCGTTATAGTTGCACGCGTGTCGACTTTACGAGGGCGATTAAAAATCGCATTAACGCCTCTCTTTTCTTCTCGTCGTCCTTTGCCGTCCCCCGCCCCTCCCCCCGCCGTTCCTTAACTCCGGCCTTATCCGGCGCGCGCTCGTCCTTTTTTGCATTTGGCCCGAATCTCAATTTCACTTCGACTCCTCGCATCTCTTATCTCGTTCCTCCCGTGCGCCTCGTCCGGATCGGCGTGCCTCATCTTTCGCGTCGCATTCTCACGCTGACAAACATTTTTGCCGGCCTTTTTGCCTGCGGGCGCAAAAACGCCCGGACTCGGGGCCTTTAATGACGATTATTGATGACGTTTCGCTGTTAAAAATTTCGGACGCGACTGGATTATGCCGAAATTTGGCCGTTTTGTTGCACCAGGAAAGTAAGACGAATGGCCGGCCACGCTCGGACATTCTTCGCCTCGACGAGAGGGAGAAAAAAAATGGATTCGGGAAATTCGGCGACATTCGTTTGGCATTCCTGCGAGGCCCTTTTTTTCGACAAACCCTTCCCAGATTCCATAGAGTTCCCGGTTGCAATTTTTAGAAAAAAAAAGATTACCGTGAGCGAGATTTGAACTCCTGTCTCTGAGATATTCATCTAGCATGTCCAAATCAAGTTCCAATCACTTTATAGTTATATTCAATTTAAAAAAAAATATTTAATTTTAGAGGAAAAATTAAAAGACTAATTTAGAGAAAAACATTTGACCGGTGCTGAGATTTGAACTTGTCTCTTCGTAAAGTTGTCTCCTCTAATTGAAACCTCAGTTTCCTAATAATCTAATAATAGTTTTGTGTGGAAAAAAAGAATGGATCGCGACTGAGATTTGAACTCCAGTCTCGTCGAAAAATTCTTGCAAATCAGAAATCATATTTAGATCGAGTTCAATCTGAATTTTCCACATAACAATACGAAATTTCAATTAAAATATGACTTGAACCCTACTAAGGTTTGAACACGTGTCTTCCTTTGAATAAAAAATGAAAAAAAAACTTGAATAAAAAATGACTTCGCAATCAAGTTCAAACCTCCTCAAATTTGATCTTATAACTCCCTAACGATCGTAAAAAATGTTTTCCGTCCATTTTTTAAAATTCGTCTAAACCCATTCCAGCACTCCAAACAGGCTTATCAATGGGCAAACACCCCTTCGTCCGAATCAAGGGCAAATAAAAAAGGGCGGCGTATCGGTCGGGCAAACATCATAAAGCAGCTTGGACTTTTCTCGGCGGAAAAAGTCGACTTTCGAGACCGCTCGTAAAGTGCGTCACACGTGAATCGACGGAGCTTCGGCCCGTGAAAAGAGCGGTCGCGATTCGGATGCTTTATTGCGCTGTGTACAGTTAGCGTCCACGGTGAAACATTACGAGCCGCAGGTGGAAACTGATTCGTTTAACATCACAATGAGCCGGTTCATTCATGTCGAATTTCAATCGCGCGGCACATTTTTGAGTCATTGAATTTTGTGCGTCGCAACAAAGAGTCGGCTAATTTACGACGGGTTTCATGGTATCGTCGGAGAAAAGTCACTAGGAAGGCTAATTTACGGTGGGGTTACGTATGTGAGTGTGACCCACACGAGAAAACAAATTACGTTTTTTGGTTATTCAATTTGCTTTATTTCGACATCTAGAGTGTTTTTATGTAACTACTTTTAACATTTTTTCAGACACACTTTAAGGAGGTGTAGCAGTCACCATCGATAGTCGAAACAGTGAATAGATAAATCGAGTAGAATCGTTAGAAAACAAATCTAAAAATTCTAATAATCAAAACACTAAGAAATACAATGGGAAACAATACAAATAAACATGAAACAAACAAACCAAGAAAAAACAAATACAAATACAAATAAGAACAAACATAAACATAAAAACATAAATAAAAACAAAAGGCAACCACAAAGTAAATAAATAAAATGAGGAGTCCAAACAAAATGAAATAATCATAGTGATTTCTAATCTATATCAATAAAACTTCAAATAAAATATGGTTACCTAATTGTCACACCTTTCCATTTCATGGAAAGACATTTTTTATCCTGATTCGAACCGTGAATTGCAATCTATTTAGAATTGTTCCATTTTTCACCGAGCTTCAACGTGAGAGAAAAAAAAATTGTTTTGACGGAACAAAAGTAAGAAAAAGTTTGTTCCTCGTGAGGGTTCGTTCGCGCGCGGCATTTGCTCGGCGGCATTCCGAAAACAAAGATCGGCTTGTGTAATCGTGGCTCGGGCCAGGATGACATTAAATCTAATGCATTATTCAAGAAACGGCCGCGCGGAGAAATTCATCTAATCCGGCGGTAAATTATTTTTTACGACTCGGCGCGATTGCAATTATCATAGAAATTGTTGCTGTAAGGGGGCGAGTGCAAGTCGATATTTATAGCGCTTGTTCACAAATCTAACGGCGACTCGGAACGACGTTCGATTTTGCGCAGCGCGAATGCCGATCCCGACTTTTCCGTTCGGGACTTCAGAAACAGTTCTGCAAATGTTTAAGGGCTCAATTAAAAATGGCCATTTATAATCCCAGTAAATTAAACTCCCTTTCAAAAAAAAAAAAAAAAGATGAACGAAAGACTAACAGTTCTAAGTAAAAATGTTAGAGGCCTAAAAAGTTTGCTCTTGTAAATACAGGAAATTTTTCCAATCGAAATTGTTTTCAGTCTTTTTCGGTTGTTAGGCAGTAAGAATTACTGACTACATAATTCCCCATAAGAAAGTAGAAATCCCCTTAATCCCACCAAATTTTATCTCCATCCAGTTACAATCTGCAAACATTCTCAGATTCCCGCAAATTCCGAGCTTTTTCGCCCCTCCGCGAAGCCATCGTACAGATGTGGCAACCGGAAAAAACGGTCCAAAATGAAATACTCTTGCCATAAATTGAATCGGATAAATCGCGCCAGTCGATGTGTCTTTGCTAATCCTTCGCTCGTAATTCGCGCGGCACTGTTTACACGGGCCACTTTAATTCCGGCTGCAATTTTTCCCGGGTTTCGTGGGGCGATCGGCGTTGCTTTTCCCGCAGTCCCGCGATCGATTATGATTTTGTTTATGACGCCGATTAGGCGGTTTCGTGGGGACCGCCGCAGGATTCCCCCATCGAATTTATTTTCCAAGTCAAACATAAACTGTCGCGCGATATATTACACAATATACGTTCACGTCATCTTGCGCTATCGTAAAAAAAAGGAAAGTTATCCGAGGGGCTCGCGCGGTTACGGCCTGTAAAGGCCCTCTCGTTACTCCGGTTCCTCCCCAGTCGGATTGCAGCGTATCGTCGGATCGCCGCTTTGTTGCGCGCTTCGCTCTTTATTTCACGACATTACGTACGCGCGGTAAATCAACGCGTTTACGATTATTTTCCGGGCGCGACGCTTTTTTTCGGGCAAACATGCCGATCGGCTGAGGGAATCGCTCAGGGGAAAGGGTTTTCAACGTGGAGACAGTCTTTCCGAAGGGGGAGAAGTTTTCAAGTTCATCATTTACGTTGTTACAAATAACTGTTTTATGAGAATGGTTGTAGAAATAAAATCTCTGAAAATCTCTGACAGTTCCAATTTTCAGATATTCTGAGATTTTCTGAGATTTTCCGAGATTTTCAGAGCTATTCAGAGATTGTTAGAAGTTTTCAGAGATTTTCAGAGATTTTTACAGATATTAAGAGATTTTCAGATGTTTTCAGATATTTTCGGAAATTTTCAGAGACTTTAAGAGATTTTCAGAGGTATGCAGAGAATTTTTCAGAGATTTTCAGAGATTTTCAGAGATTTTCAGAGGTATTCAGACATTCCCTCACGGACGAAAATATAAACTAAAATATACTCCATATTGCCGCTTTTTTATATATTTTTTATAATAAATATATAAATTTATATTTTATTTTATATTTTATAAGTTTATATAATGAAAAATATAAAACATATATAAACAGTTTATAATCCATATTTCCGTTTTTATATGTTTTATAAAAAAATATAAAATGCAGATATAAATGCAGTTATACATTTTCGTCCGCGAGGGTTTTTCGAGGTATTCAGAGATTTTCACGTGTTTTCAGACATTTTCAAGATTTGTAGAGATTTTCAGGTGTTTTCAGACATTTTCAGAGATTTGCAGAGATTTTCAAAGATATTCAGAGATTTTCAGAAAATTTTTCAGAGATTGTCAGAGATACTCAGAGATTTTCAGATGTTTTCAGAGATTTTCAGAAATTTTCAGAAATTTTCAGAGACTTTAAGAGATTTTCAGAGATAATTTTTCAGATATTCTCAGATGTATTCAGAAGTTTTCATGTGTTTTCAGACATTTTCAGAGATTTGAAGAGATTTGCAGGTATTTTCAGAAATTTTGAGAGGTTTGCAGAGATTTTCAGAGATTTTATTTCTACAAGGGAACAGTATCCTTTGAATGAAAATAACATTCCTTTTAACGATCTCGCACAAATTTGTTTAATCATTTAATTAATAATTTGTCTATTTTCATACACGGAGAAAAATCCAATATTACTATAACATGAAAGATTTTGGTTAGACGTATTTTGTTGGTAATATAGAAAATTCCTCTTCTGTTTATATGAAAATATGCTGCCATAACATGAAATGTAAATCTAGCATGATTTTCATGTTAGCACAATATTTACATGGTTTTCATGTTAATACTACATAATATTTCTCTCGGTGTATGGACAATTGCTAAGATGTTTCCTATTCTAATAGTTTGACTAACATTTCTCTTCCCAAAATCATAACTCAGCTCACTCCATGAAAATGAAAAACCTGAAATCCCATATCTGAAATACCACCCGGTCCTTTCTCCAGAAAAAAGATTACACGAAATTTGTGCAAACCACTCCCAGTGCATCCCCCCTCCCCTCCAATTCAAAGGATTGGTCCAAACCCATTTCTCCATCCCAAAAGCTTTCCAACGAGATTGTCTTCAATTCTTCCACGGGAAACTGTACCGAAGTTGTTTGATCGCAGAAAAAAGCGCGTTTTCTGAAAGAAGCCCCGACCCAAAGATCGTCCCGGATCTTGCAACAAAGCCACCCCCGCCCTGATAGAACAAAGGGCCATTATCCCGGGGATGCCGTGCGAGCATTTCGGCGGAAAGCGCCCCCTTGCGTCCGAATCCGCGCAACTTCAAAAGTGCAACTTTAGCGACAGGCAGACACTCGGCCTCGGCACGCCTTTCAAAAGTGGTCCCGGCCGAGATTATCGGATGTACGATAAAATTGATTCGACGCAGATAACATCTTAAGAGCGCGCGGGCCCGGCGTGGTGCTCCTTTTTCGGCGTCCGAAATCCTGTTACTCGGCCTTTGTCGGTGGCTGCGCGCGCTGCACCGGCGAAAGCCGAACTTGCGAGGAGGCGACACGCGCGGTTTCGGCCGCGTAATGAGATGTAAAGTTGCGTACCGGGTGATCGATTATCGAGCGTCGCGGGATAAAAGCCGCCTTTCTCCCGGCCGGGATTCGGGGCTGAGAAAGCCGGGAGGGGTTATCCGGGTGTCTTATTAGAGGTATTGGCTCGGCGATAAAAGGAAATAAATAATTCGGCCGATCGATTCATCTTGCGGGAATTATGTGTCGATGTGTGGTTAATGTGTCAATTTCGGAGGAGACGACTAATGAGGGAGGTAATGAGAGGAGGAGTGATTGAGGAAATGTGAAGGGGTGAGAGATTGGGGTATGAGTGACTTGTGGGATTTTTCGTTTTTGTTTGGTTTGGGATTGTGAAAAGAGGGAAATGGATTTCTGATGGTTGGAAGACGTTGGCATATGAAACTGAAAGAATTCACTGCCATTTAGATAGTATTTTGGGTATTTTCAGCAAAAATAAGTATTTCTTCCAGCATACTAACGTACTTAAACAATTTCAAAATTAAGCCTTACACTGAGAAAACGATTTTTTTGGTATTACTAAATTTTGATCAGTCTACTAAAAAATATAGTTGAATTTGAACTTCAAGATAGAGTTCTTATAACTAAACAGATTTAGTTAAGTCTGGTTAATAGTACATACTAAACGATTAGTTGAAAATGTCCTAAATGGTTGAACTAAACCTCAACGTTTTTCAATAGTGTGACTGTTTCACGATCCATATTTTAGATCGCTCACACAGAGTAGTCATCAGAAAACCACATTTTGTCGTTAAAAAAATGAACAGTTTCGCCGATTACAAACCCAAAAATCGAAACGAGATTCTATTTTGAGTTTAGAGTAGAGCAGTCGACTGAGTCGCGCATTTTTTAAAAAAACTAAACGTTTAGTTGAATTAAGTAAAAAATTGACTTTGGATAAATAGTAAAAGATCAGTTTCTGGTATTTTGGGTCATTAAAAGGGTTCGAAAAAAGGATTTAAAGAAATATGGTTACAGAAATTGTACCATTTGTTTAAGTCGCGTAAAAGTATAACTATAAAACGAAAATTAGCACTGGTTAAATATTTTACATGAATAGACCAAAACTGAAAAAATAAGTGTTCTTCAGAGGATACTTCTGTAATATTTTTAGAACACTTAAAGCGTTAATCTTAATGGAGAAAACTTAAAGTGTTTCAATGTGAAACCTTATGAAGAACATATAGTGTTTTCCATAAGGGGGTACAATTTTTAATCTTTGTCACTTTCGAAACAGAATTCATATTTAGCCTTTTGTTATATTTTACTCTTCATAAATGCGTCTCGGATTGCAATTTTCCTAAAATATGTTGCAATTTCTATTCAAGTTATTTCTAAATATAATTTAGCAACTTCGTTTACACTGTTAAAATTAGGTGTTAAAAAGTATTGAAGTGTGAAAGTTTCACTCAAAATTGGTCTCCAGAAAAATCCACACCAAAGATTATATCATATTCACCCTGAAAAAAATGTGAAATCCCTTGATTTTTCTAATAATTGAAATATCTGGGTTCTTAATTTCCATTTGTCATAAATTATCACACTTGATGAGAAAAAAAACGTACGACGATTTTTCTATATTTATGAAGATAAAACAAACCTTATTTTTAGTAAAAAGAATTCTAACCTCTCATTCACTCCAAAGACGATTTGATTTTTCAAAATTGATACCAAAATATTTCTCGCTTCACTCCTAAAAGCTTATATAATAAAAAAAGGGAATTTGCACTAATTTTTCAAAAGGGTGTTCTTTCAATAGTGTTTCAAATGTTTATATACATATGTAAACATTTGAGATGAAAACGATAAACAGAGATTGTTTATCGTTTTTATTTTGTTTCAATGTTTGTATTCATTTGTCATTTACCATGTTGATCCATTGTTTTTGCTGCCGATCCAATTTTCTCAATTTGGCCCCTATTTGGGACACTCACCTCACTCGTTCTCAAATTTTCATTGTCCCAACTTTTTCCTATCACGGAGAAAAATTTGCTTGCTTCATTTACTATAGTCGAATAGTAAACAGATTGAGGTTAATTGGACCATATTTTGC
>JABFPB010005438.1:0-13329 GCA_022817645.1 Ceratoteleas bidentatus
GATGTCGGTCTGTGGGACCGCTAACAAAAATGATTTTCGCTATAACTTTGAGAATAATGCCTTACCAATTGTGATTTATAAACAAATAATTATAAAAATGTTTGTTACACAATGCTTTTTAATGTTCAAAACATATTTGACTATAATTGCACGAAATGTCTTGATAAATTATTGTTAAATGTACTTAATACGGCATAGCGGTCTCACAGACCGACATTCTAAGGATATGTGATTTTTTTAGGTTCCAGGGTTAAGGGTTAATTTGAATTCCAGATAAATTGTTTGAAATTCAGACTTTTTGAAGTGGGGAATTTTGCAGTGTTATTTTTCAGAAACGGACAAACAAGACTTGGAAAATATTTTCCCCTTTTTTCCAAAGAGCCGGAAAATTCGATTTGCTTCACTGATGGGCAAAACAACGAGTAGCGCTTACTGTTACGGATGCGTCGGTAACACGGGGACAATTAATTTGTAACGCGCAAATGCAACTTTGCGCATCGCAATCGTTGCATGAAGAGACAATGATTAATAATTAATATGCGGCAAATTGTTTCATATTGTGTTTCGGTCGATGTAAATCGAAGGCGGAAGAATCATGAAAAAGCGCGGTTTCTTTGGGAGTTTGAATTTTAGATCTTTCGCGCCATAGTGAAGCGTGAATGCGGCGCGAAGTATGTCGAAATTGAATTTTTTGGATGAGTTTCTGGGAAATTTAAAATTTAAACGTTTTTTAAACTTTCACAGAACGTTTATTGGTTTTGTTAGTTTTGTTAGGTTTGTTAGTTCCGTTAGTTTTGTTAGTTTAATAAACGTTTACAAAACGTTTACGAAACGTTTTAAGATTTGCGTTCGAATTGGAATTTGTTGCGGTTTAGTTTCTGCGGAATTGAATCTTAACATGTTTTATTTAAACTTTCACAGTAAGTTTATTGGACATTTAAGGCTTGCGTTCCGTTAGGGATGGCAAGGTATTTCTGTTGGCGCGAGTAATGTGAAATTCGAACGTTCGAAGTTATTTCAGTACGTTTGTCGAGTCGATTTTGCACCGCTGAATAAATAATCTGTTCTTCGAACGTCAGTTTCTTATTTTCTACAATTGTCTAGTTTCGCTCTTTGAAAAAGATAATGAATTCTATTCTCGTCGCACAAATTGACTTTAATTCGCGTTTGCAATCCTTTTCATCAGCTTTCCACTATTGTTTATAATAATCCAATTTTAAATCTGGCAAAATGATCATACAATTTTGCAAGTGAAACCTGGACAAATAGGTGATAACTTCATAAACAAAATTAGCATCAAAAGGAAAATGTATTAATGATTTCCAAAAACGCGACAAGGAATGATTCTCTCGTTACATAAAATCGCCGCACGTAATTGTCGGCCAATAATTATTAGCATATTTCTCATGAGCTAAACAATAACAAAATTATTTTTTTGCACTCTGACGTCATTATCACTAATTTGTTTTACCGTTCAAAGTTTTTTTAATTTGTTATTGTTAAAATGTTTTTTAAGGCCAATTATTAACCTTAACAATCCCGAAAAAAGGGTCTAAACGTATAGCTGATAAATGTTTTTTATCAATAAAGATCAAAAAGAAAACATTTTTATTAATTTTTTTAGTTAAAGAACAAAAAAATATTTTAAACATCAACTAGTCAGGCAATACACATTAAACATCCTAAAAAAATTATAATACATTTTTTTCATTTTGAAAAAAAAAACTTTTATTTATACATTAGAAGACATTTTTAAAACAACAGACTGTTTTCAGAAATTTAATTTTCCATTCGCAAAAGGTCAAAAATCGACCGTAAGTACCCCGCGATTAATCGGGGCCCCGCAAATCGAATAACGTGATACATGCCAATGAGCGACGGAGCCGTTTCGACCTCTATTCGATGATGCAAGCGCACTTTCGTGCGATTTACAATCGCTTGAGACTCGGTCAAAGAGAGTGAGAGTGAGCAAGTGCGAGCGAACGGTCCGCCGTTTCGACATTTCAGGATGCCAAGACTCCCTTTGCATCGACTCCGCGCGTACTGAACCCACTTCCCCCCTCGCCAATAGAAAGCCAAAGTCTGCTGCGTTTTCCCCCTACTTCACTGCATGTTTGCATTTGGAGGGACTTGTTTAATTATCGTGGTGTTAGAAGCAATTAAAAACGACTGTAGAAGATCTCGAACTCGCGAGGCGAGGGTTCAATCCTGGAATTTGTCGTGGGGAAATCACAATTTTTTTGTCTGAAAAAATAGTTTTTATATAAAAGTTAATTTTAATTGCGACAATGACTAACGAGAAGCAATTGAGGTTTAGAAAATGTAAGAATCAGAATTTTATCGTGAGACGAGGGTTCAAATCCTGCAACTTTTCGGGGAAAATGTTAATTTTTTGTGTGGAAAAATAGTTTTTATTTAAACATTAATTTTTATTGCGGCAATGAGGATAGACAATTTAAGAATCAGGGTTTTATCGTGAGACGAGGGTTCAAATCCTTTTTTGGGGAATTTTAATTTTTATTTAAAAAATTACTTGCTAACTGTAAAATTTCAGTTTAGGCAATTCAGGAAATAGTTTTTGAGATCTACATTTCTTCGATTGGGAAATAAATAAATACTTTACGCAATTTGTTGCAGCTGCAAAATTGCAAAAATGCCTTTCACTCGCCATTATGAATGACCACAATGTTAGTTTAACTTACTGAAAAGAAATATTTGATAGCATTTCGCAACTGTAATTTCACTGTAAACCACCGCGGGCTAAATATAATAAAAAATGCAGAATTTCTAAACTTAAATTCAAAATTCGAGATTTTTAAAACGTTTATTCCTTATAACTTACATCTATATACATGCGAAGGCAAAACTGGGTTATGATACACATACAACTTACACAATTTGATGATTTCGCATTGGCAAGCGAAAATCGTTTTGCCGAGCAATTCCCGTTGAATTGAACTCGATCAATGAATTGGCGCAACTTGCGTTTTCGCATTGTAAATGAACCAGGTCAGCCACTTCGCGCACTTACGAAACAACTGGCGGAAATTAGCGTATTATAAGCAAATTAAGACGCTTTCTCAATGACTCGTTTACTTCGACGGCTCGTCCGTCTTCTAATTATGTAAAAACGTAATTACGAAATGCACGAATGCGCGGCATGAAATGACTCTAAGAATGCCAGGGATGGACCCCAGATACCATCAACAAAATTTGTTGAAATCTTCTAAATCTTAAACTTCATTGTAAATTCAAAATTTCATTTAAAGATCAGAATAAAAAAGCGAAACACGATTTTTTAACAAAAAATTTAAGTCAACTCAAAGAGTAATGAGTAGATATTCTTTGCACTTCGATATAAAAATGAAATTTCGAGTATCCCAATTTTTCTAAAAATGTCACCAAAAGCGATCTTCCCTTGAAGAAATAAAATCTCCGAAAATCTCGCAATACCTCTGAACATTTGAAAAACTTTGATGGTTACAACTTTGAGAGATTTTCAGAGGTATACAGAGATTTTCAGAGGTTTGCAGAGCATTTTTCAGAAATTTACAAGACAAAACTTTGCAACAAATGTTGAATTTGTTGCAATTTTAGTCGTAGTGGATGAGAGTGTTGAATTTCGTTTTGAAGGGCACCGTCCAGGTGTACACCAGGTAGATGAGGAATCCGTAGAAGAGTATTCTGACGAGAAGGTCGGCGATGTACAAATATGAGAAAACCCGTCGGGCTTTCGGTAACGTAGATTCATCGTCCTTTAGACAGTACTTCCTGGTTCCCAAAATGTAGTCCAAAATGTACCGATCCCAGTCGATGGCCTTAGTATCCATGAAGAAGGTTTTCTTATCAGGGCCTTTTAGGCTCTTCTGCAGTTCCTTCATGGTGTCATTTCTGAAAGTTCAGAATATACATTTATTTCATATTTTCACTTCGAATCCTAACTCGATTAAAATCATTCATGAAAATCGAAATATTTTCTTAAAAAAATATTAAACTTTGGGTTTGTTTACAGTGAAACTGCATGTAAACAAATCTTTGTTTACACTTCAACAGTATGTAAACAAAGGTTTGTTTACATTCGAACAGAATCTAAATAAAAGTTTGTTTACAAATAAAAAGAACGTTTACATACCTTTGTTTACACTTCAACGGTATGTAAACAAAGGTTTGTTTACATTCGAACAGCATCTAAATAAAAGTTTGTTTACAAATAAAAAGAACGTAAACAAAGGTATTAAAAAAGAATATAAACAAAGTTTTGTATACAAATAAACGTGAAATGTTATGTAAATAATGTCTTGAAAACGAAATATTCGAAGAGTTTCAAAATACGTGTTGTCCCCAATAGAGTGACCTATAGAATCTAACGAAATGATCTTCGCAATATCAGATACAACGCAGCCCATAAAATTTCCAATTAAAAATCCGCAGGCTTAGTCATTAAATTCGGTACAAATGAAGCCGCTGTCACCGGTCTAATGTCAAATCGCGACGGTAATGAGTCGAAAGTGTGTCGCGATTGTTCAACGCGATTTGCATTCTGCAAAACGAACGCGTTTTATTCCCATTGCCACACTGCAAAGGCGCGTTTTATGTAAGCACGGGGGAAACTGATTTATACCTCGTTATAACTCGCGCTTGTAAAATTCGTCGTTTTTACGACCACTTCCTTCTCACATTTACCACGAGAAATCCAGTTGGAATAATATTGTTATCAAATCGTGATCAAACGCAATTATAAATTTAATTATAATTATAATTAATGTGTTAAGTGACCATAGCAAAAAAAAACCATAAATGGAATTTGAATGTGGAAATTTATATTGTGGAACCAAGCTTGGTTCCACAATGGTTACCAGAGTCAAATTCCATTTATGGTTCCAAACCAGTTTTTTTTTGTTAGGATCGATAGATGGGAAATGGGAGTCTTACTTGAAGATCCACTGCTTTGTAGTGTAGTACTGTAACAGCTCGAGGCCGACTGTGATTCTGCCTTGCAATCGAACTAAAAAGGGTTTGTTTCCTGTGGCGAAAATTAGGGCGTCTAGAAGGTAGGCTGGGACTAGGTGGAAGAGGAAGACCCAGACCCAGTGGATGATTTTTGATGAGGTGAAACCTCCTCCTGGGTACCATAGTGGGCCTGAAAATTGAAATGGAAATATCTTTTAGTAATCGAAAAATAGAATGGGCATTTTTTAATTTCATGGTTGGGAGGACCAGTTTCTGGTAGTTGTAAGGTGATAGTTTCTAAGGTTTGAACCATTTCACTGGAGCATAACATTATGGGACAGCTTATATGGACTCCAATCTTTAAAACCACTTTTATATAATCCAACTTTATGGAACACCTGGATCGGATTTCAGTGTCGTTTAACATTGTGGAACATATTAAGTATGTAATAATGGCTGGAGTAATTGCCAGGTGTGTAAACATTATGCAACACCTGAAATTGATCCCTAATATTTAGAACGTTTATGGGATATCAAAAATACCAAATGAAAGGCAAACCTAGTAGAAATGATAACTTTGAAAATATCTCAAAATCTCTTTAAAAAACTCTGAAAACCTCTGACAATCCCAATTTAAAAATATTTTCAGATGTAATAAATTGACAAGTCTGAGGCTTGACGGATTTTCAAAGTCTCACAAACAGTTCCAATTTTCAGAGTTTTTTAAGAGCTTTTCAGAATATTTGTCAGACTTTTTCAGGCATTTTCTACAAAAGATGATTAAAAAACATCACAGTGTGTTCCATACCGATGGACCTAAACGCATACCAGGATCAACCACATTTCTAACTTTTCAAACCACTTCAACTTTTCTGAAATCAAACATACCAACAATTTGTCTTACGTTGCTAACATCAAACCCTACTTTACCGACTCTTCCATCCATGCTCCAATGCAAATCATGCTGCATAACACAAGGGGCCACTCTACCTCTCTATCCTCTCTCTTTTCCAACTCCAAACAAAATTTATCGACGAATCAAAGCAGTAAAAATTCAAAACAAAAATCCCAGCAATTTGTCAATCTTCAAGCATTCCTAACGCGCCCAGTAAAATTGCAGACTGCTATACCAGCGTCTTATCTGATCGCTATTAATCATTCGTACGTGCCAGGAATCTGTTATTTGAGATAAGGTGACTCAACCTGAGAACGGGTATTTGAGCGCGTGTCGTCGGCCGGATTCGAGCGCGTAGCCCCAGGAGATGGGGTTCTCGCCGCTCTCGGTGACGTTCATGTATATGGGTTTGGCGGATTTGCTGGTGCCGACCTTCCAGGCGAACGCGATTGTGGCATTGACAGCCATGTCGCAGGGGATGATGTCGGTGAGGTAGCTGGGGTTGCAGAGCATGGACCGGATGACACCCTTTCCGGCACCTATCATCAGTCCGGTGGGGCCGTTCATGTTGTCGACCCAGCCGGGCATTGGTTCCTTCCAGGAGGCTGACACTGAAAGAGGGAGATGTATCAAAATTTGGAAATTTTGGGAAGGTTTAGAAAGTCTGAGAGTGGTTTATCGTTATGGAATACCTCCTGGAGATGTGTTCCATAGTTTTGGAACAACATTATATCTTCCGGAGGTATGTATCTCATTATGAAACACTCTTTTATCTCCCAGCATTTGTTTAACCGTGAAGGAATACCTTAACATCTCCCGGAGATGTGTTCCATAGTTATGGGACACTATTATATCTCTCAAAAATGTGGTTTATTGCCATGGAATACTTTAATATCTACCGAAGATATGTCCCATCATTACGGAACACCCTCTTATCTCTAAAAAATTTGGTTTAATGCCATGGAATACTTTGTTATCTTCCGGAGATGTGTTCCATAGTTTTGGAACGACATTATATCTTCCGGAGGTGTGTCTCTCATTATGAAACACCCTTTTATCTCCCAACATTTGTTTAACCGTGAAGGAATACCTTAATATTTCCCGGAGATGTGTTCCATAGTTATGGGATACTATTACGTCTTCGAAATGTGTCCCATATTTATGGAACGCCATTATATCTTCGAGAGATGTTTCCCAGGATTATGGAACACCCCTTAATCTCCCAATAATATATGCTATTATTATGGAACACTTTCATTGAGCTATTGGAAATTGCCCAATATTGTTGATGACCATCTTCTATCATTAACTTTGGTACAGAATCTTTTCTTTCTAAATTCTTCGTATTAAATCTTTCGGAAGATACCTATAGAGGGCCTCGCAACGCCTACAGGTAATCCACACCTCGAAATGAGGTCCTCGCTTAGAGCCTTGCTAAAAGCGTAGGTGTTGGGCTGACTTCCGATCAGCTTTGGTGTCATCGACTTGAGTGTGTCTTCGTCAGTCTGTTCGACGAAAGCCATCATCTCTTCCGGGGACACTTCGATAGGATAAGGTCGTTCCTCCAGTACGGTTTCACCGCACTGACAGTATGCCGTTGAAACGTGAATAAACGACTCCAGACGCGTCAGCTGAAATTGAAACGTCAATGAAACCGGAGTAGACTGGGAACTGGATTTGGTTCCAATCGACAGCTGCCAATTACGTAAAGATTCCGAGAGTTTGGTTGGAGTATTTGGGCGTTGTCCGAAATTATGGAACACTAGGGAAGGTTTAGGAACGAGAAGAAATGTGTCGTTCCTGTACCAATTATGGACCACATCATATCTTCAGGAAATGATATGGTCCATAATTGTGAGAGTTTATGGACTACATGAAATGGCCTAAACTTAAATAGTACAATATGGTTCGTATATCAGATGTCTCTTAATTTATGGACCACTTGGCAGGTATCAAATTTATGAACCACATCATGGTGTCCCAACTTATACTGAATTCTTCATTAAGGCCTATATCAAAAGCCAACAAATTTTCAACTTCGATCGAAGCCTCACCAGTTTCAAATTATGAACCACGCAGTTAATTAACTTTCTACACTCTTTCCCAACGAAAACAGTTACATAAACCCTACTACCAAGGTGATTATCGTTATCAAATCCTTTCGTTTCTCTCGAATAATGGAAACCAATGACTAATGGTCCGAGTTTCACCTGTTTGGCCAGATCGAGCACGTGTTTCGTGCCACGTGTGTTCATGTTGACCGCCGTTTTTAAGCTCAGGTCGAAGCGCACGTTCGCCGCCATATGGAACACCACGGAGACGCCCTCTACCAGCAGCTGCCTGTTCTCCGGGGTTAGATCCAGGTCGGCGACTGTCGTGTCCCCGGGGATCACGGCGAGTTTCTTCAGTCTTTCGGGGTACTGGTTGCGCAGCTTCCGGAACGGCTCTTGCTGCGACGGAAAACGCTCGATTAGACACAAAACAGCACTCTGATTGTAATCGGAGGCTAACGTATTTTCTCTCGGATCCTTTCAGATCTTGTTCGAAAGGATGGAAAGTTTGGTGCAAAGTTATGATGTTTTTGTTATGATTTGCGAGATCTATTGGCTGTTTTGAAGGAGTGGTTCATAATTGGGATGAATGAAATTATGGGACCTGAAGAGATTCATAGTTTAGGATAGAGGTTTGGTTTGCAGACAGTGTATGAGGTTTAAAGTTGAAAAAAATAAGGGATGAAGTTATGGAACACCAAAGTGGTCCATAATAAAAGTTCGGTGTGAACTTTGGGCAATTAAATGCAATTAGAATAAAAGAAATAGAGTAAAATACAAGAAGAGGAATTCTTCAAACTATCCAAAAAGTGTTCCATAACTCATACCCGAAGATAGATATAGCCCGTGCATGAAAACTAAGCAATCTTGACACTGTTCCATAAATTATGGCCTCAAGCATTCCACATACAAGGACCATAATTTAAAAAATCTATTTTTTCTCGAGTGTCCCATAATTCATTCCCAACCACACCATTACCATTCCTGGAAAAAACGGTCACCATTGGTCGTTTGCGACAGAAAAAACCCAGTGATTGATGGAACATTACGATGTTTGTCGCCCCGCTCATAAACAATTGGTCCTTTGTTGTCAGTCATGCAAATTCCGCGCGTTGCAATATTAATGCCACCGCGCAACAAGCATGAGCCGCATTTTCGAGCCGCATTTTTTTCCCATGTCATTCCTCGCTATGTGTAATGTTATATTACAAAGACTTTGATCGGGATGAGGCAATGAGTCACCCCGGTTCGCCGTCCGACAATAATTATTGCAATTAGAGTATTGATTAGGTTCGTTCGCAAACTGGTTTTCCCCGGGGTTAAAGTCCATCCTTGGCTATTTTTAAGCCTATGGAATTGTCTTTTGCATATTCCTGTCTAGGAGTCCTGTTAGTTTTTGTTTTGTTTTTTTTTTTTTCGTTTCGTTCTCAGTTTTATCGTTCTTACCTGGATCAAGAGTTGTAATCTGTTTTTCGACTCGACGCCCTTCTTCTCGCGAATCAGGAGGTAGATGTTGCCGATGTCTGGGCAACTTAGTAGTAGTTTGGCCACCAGGGCCTTGCCGAGGAAGCCGGTAGCTCCGGTGACGAGGACATTGCGGTCACGGAACCACTCGGCAATTTCGGAGACGTCGTCCATGGCTGAAAATTGAGAGTTTTCGTAATTTTTTCTGTGACTTTGAGAGTTTTTTTTTATTTTGGAACAATAAGTGTTCCATAATAAAGAGGTTGCAAGATTTATAAAATTGAATTCTGAAATTAAAAAAAAATCACTTACATGTTTCAGTATAAAATTCCAACTATAAAGTTCCAAAACTAAACACTTATAAGTGTTTCAAAATAAGACATTTATGGGTACCAAAATAAAACACTTACAAGTGTTTCAGTATGAAATACTTGCAAGGGTTCCAAAAAAACACTTGCAAGTGTTTCAATGTAAAATACTTGTAAGTGTTTCAAAAAAACACTTATAAGTGTTCCAAAATAAAACACTTACAAGTGTTCCAAATTAAAACACTTACAAGTATTTCAATATAAAATACTTATAAGTGTTCCAAAATAAAACACTTATAACTTGTGTAAGTTATTCCCAAAGTTCCCGTGAATTTATATATTTTCTTTAGTTTTCTTTCCTCGTTATCTTTTCAAAATATATGTAATCATCTGTTATTAACCGTGACAACAGATGATTATATATATTTTCTTTAGTTTTCTTTACTCGTTATCTTTTCAAAATATATGTAATCATCTGTTATCACGGTTTCCCGAATCAGGCATAATACACGAAACTTGTAATTTTTCGTTGACTATTTTTACCACAATTTGACAAGTGCAACATCGAACTATCTTTCAAAATCGTGTACAATTTTCGCATTTCACTAACAAATTGCAACCATGACAATTGTACATCACGCTAATTAACAACATAATGAAAAAGCGGGAAAAGTTAAAATGTTCCAACTGAGGTTAGTTCCGTTTCTGAAAATTCGTTATTAAGTTTTACACCTATAAAAAATTTTAGTGAGAAAGACAACAATTTTTAAGCTGTTATTATCTGTTGTTATACTATTTTTAATTTTGTTGTATCAGAGTGATGAGGTTAGACGCATAGTCCTACGAAACGTCGACTAATAGAAAAATAAAATAAATTCCCAACAAATTAACGATATGTTAATTAGTTCCTCATGGTCTTGGCTGAATAAATTCTATGAGAACACTTATAAGTGTTCCAAAATAAGACACTTATGGGTACCAAAATAAAACACTTACAAGTGTTTCTATATAAAATACTTGTAAGTGTTCCAAAGAACACTTAAGTGTTCCAAAATAAAACACATGTAAGTGTTCCAAATTAAAACACTTACTAGTATTTCAATATAAAATACTTATAAGTGTTCCAAAACATAACACTTACATAGGTACCAAAATAAAACACTTATAAGTGTTCCAAAATAAAACACTTATAACCCAAAATATTTACAAGTGTTTCTAAATGAAACATAAGTGTATAAGTGTTCCAAAAAAAGATTATAGTTCAGCGAAACAAAACACTTACAATGACCCCATCATCTAATAACTCAAGTATTCCAATATTAACTACTTAAAAGTGTTACAAATTCAATCGCTTCAATAGCTCAAGGTTAAATAACCATTCAACGTGTTCCAGATATAGCAAAGAAAAACTGGGATGCCCAAATGACGAAATCCCATATGCTTAACAATAAAAGTCGATCGAAAAAATCTATCAATCGACTGTCGCAACGTCACAGACAGTGACGTAGCGAAACAGATTCAAAGTCGTCATCCGGCCGATGCGTTTCCCAGACGCCTCTTGTTTGTCTCGGCCATCTGACACATGTGCTTTGCATAGTCAATTTATATATTCGGATGACCTTTTTGCCATTGTTTGTTTATGAAATCAGACCAACCATGTCACGTTCGACAGTCGAATCCCTTGAAACTTCACTCAACTCGACGAATTCCCGGATTTCATTATTTATTGCAAAAGGATAACGCCGTTTTTGCGTCTGGATGTTCTTTTTTTTTCCTCTCATTATACAGATCAACTTTTGCCCGGCAGATCCGCTCTCATTACTCCCTCCCGGGCCAAAAAAGTCGCGCATGAAAGTCAAAGCGATGTTGAAGGGCACGATCGGAAGAAGAAAAAGAAAGTACATCGGGCGTAATTGCAATGCCAGTTTGCGGTAATTTGACGGAAAAAGGCAGTCATGAAATAACCAAGGTCAGTTAACCGGTTTAAAAAGTGCCTTCTTTCGATTTATTGCACTCGGTTGTTTGTCGGCGGGGTCGCCTTAAAACGCTCGGGCAAAAAGTATATGAGGGATTCGGCAGCGGTGAATTATTTGACGGCTAATGCTAACACGCTATTCCCAGATCGCTCGGTTTTCGAAGTTTTAAGGAATTTGGCCATTTTTAACTGAGAGTAGGGCGTATTAGACTAGAAATATATTCCCTATATATTTCCGATATATTCTTAATATATTCCCAACATATTCTCAGTATATTCCCCTAATATCGCAGAATATTTTCTACATATTTGAAAAAAATATGTAGAAAATATGTAGTAAATGTTTAATGTCACATATAAAATAGTTAAAAATATTGTGTACATATTTATAAATATTTACACAATATTTTATGAAAAAATATATATTAAATATTTTTAGTTATTTAGTAAATATTTAATACATATTTATTTCATTGGACATTCAAATATTTTTTAAATATTACGAAAATTATTTTAAAATAATTTTCGTAATATTTGTGTACAAAATATTTATTAAATATTCCGCGCAATTAGGGTACTATTGCCAGATTGTACCCGGATCATTACTATACTAGAAAACCAGACTGCACTGATCGCCAGACTACGGTAGACACACATGCACCAGTAATGTTCCAACTGTGATTACCAATAAAAACTGTTGTATATCAGAGCAACGGGAGCTCTGGTAAATTTTGTAAACCAGTACTGGCCCAGTAATAATTTAGTATAGTCTCATAAATAATCCATTAGTACAACAAGTCTGACAACGTTGGTATACGAAGTCAGCACAAACTTGTGCCAGTGCTGGTACACAATTTTGGCAAGAACAGTAAAACAATAATACATCTGTACTATTCCTAGCCTGGCTGACAACTGGTACCATTCGTTTAACAGTAGTACAACAAGTCTGACAACGTTGGTATACCAAAGTAAATCCAGACTTGTCAAACTTGTGTACCAGTACTGGTACACACGTTTGGCAAGAACAGTAAAACTAAAGCACATCTGTACTGGGTTGTGGTCTGGTTGACAACTGGTACCAGTCGTTTAATAGTAGCACAACAAGTCTGACACCGTTGGTTTACCATGTGACGGTGCCACTTGTGCCACTGTCGACGACACGATACCAAACCACCTTAGAATCTAGTTTATTTTGCGGGAACGATATTTTCGCGAGAAAACTAAGCCCTAAGTTCGACAGCAACAGATTTCCGTCACGCTTTCGGTATGATTTTCGGTAGAAGGGCAGTAGGCCACATTTTACAGGTATCGGAGCTCGGAAAGATGATGGTTCTGATAAGTGGTAAACAAAGACCTTTTCTGGAATGGGTTATGCGAGATGAGCGGAAGGATAAGAGACGGTATTACTCCGACACGTGGTTACCACGTAGAATTGGCTTGCGAAACGAAAAATCTATTATTTCTTTGTTTTTCTTTTATAATTGCGATATTGTCTGTTTGAA
This sequence comes from Ceratoteleas bidentatus, assembly GCA_022817645.1. Classification (NCBI taxonomy): domain Eukaryota; kingdom Metazoa; phylum Arthropoda; class Insecta; order Hymenoptera; family Scelionidae; genus Ceratoteleas; species Ceratoteleas bidentatus. Next base: position 13,146 of record JABFPB010005438.1, read on the forward strand.
ATATTTTGGTCTGAGATATATTCTTTATCCGGTATTGTTTTTCCTGCGATGTGGATTTGGCGAATTAGAATTGCGAAATTTATTTTGTTTGTTTTGTTGCGATAAGAATCCTTAGTACTTTTGCGTAATGGTAAAAAGGAGTTTACCGATCTCGAGTGATTGAGAGTGTGTTAGTTTTATCTTG
>JABFPB010005439.1:0-13324 GCA_022817645.1 Ceratoteleas bidentatus
TGGCTGAAACTTCAGCTATTCCTGGGCCATAGCAGATGTCTTCCGTCTCAACAAACGGCCACACAGGACCTTCTTCCGATCCCGGGGTCGAAGTTCGTCCTCTGGATCGGTTCAGCGCGCTTCACGCGCACTTCAGCCGTTTGGCAAGCACTTACTAAAATGGTTATAACTTTGTAAAGAAGTTCCGGACGGTTTTGTGCTTTCGAGGGCATATTGCCAGATAGATTTGAAGTAGTTTAAAGCAAAAAAAATTTTTTCGAAAAAAACATTTTTCTAATTGTACTTCCCCCTTAATACGTGTCGAATAAATTTTAGGTTAGACTGTAAGTATTAAAACGAATTAAATAAAATACTTTTTAACAATATTCTAAACGTCAATGTCGGCAAGAAGAATACGTATTGAAAATTATTAAAATAAGTTAGCTTTAATACTTTTATCATATAAAAGTTACAAAGTTTTAATACTTTTAAAACTGATGCAATTGTTGAAAGAATCATTAGTGGAAAAAATTGTATTAAGCAATACATTCTGTTAACAAATAATTCATTACATATTACCTCTCAAGCTATTGTGTCTTTTTATGGAGAAATTCAAAGGTAGGGGAGAGTCGGGTATGGTGGGCTACTTAAGCAAAATCACTTCTATTATTACTATAAATTCAATATTTGACATTAATATCGTTTTCGTGTGATAATTATTTATTTACAACGGGGTGAATTTTCAAACCTAACTATAAATATTTTAATGAGAAAGCTAGCGTTTCGAAAATATGTGCAAAAGGCCCACATTACCCAATGGTGCAGGTAAGTTGGGCTGCCTATTTGAAAACATTGAATAACCTAACCAAGACGTGCATAAGGATTTTGCGTAAATACAACAAAATAACAAAGAGCGGTAAAATAAATTGTTTGTGACAATTCATGAAAAAATAATACCTTCCAAGGTATTGTATTTACAATAAAAATTTTGAATTTTAAATATTTTTTCGTAATGGGTGGCCCAACTTACAAGACGTGAGATTATTTCATATAATTGATATTTTTTAATAAATGTAAGTTGAAAATATGTAAAAAATAAGTTCTCCATATTAAAAAAACATTCAACATTCGATCTGAGTTGATGTTATCATATTTTAACTCTGTAACAAATTTGGCTCTATATTGTTAATTTAAAGCGATTTTGATATGGTTATATATTAAATGAAATCGTTTTTTAATATGCTATTGATAGCATAACAAATTTTAACGATAAAGAATATTATTCCTTTAAATTAGGGGATGGCCCAACATAGTAAGCGGCCCAAGTTACTCGACTCTCCCCTCCGTTTAACACAGGGCTCATCTACAGCCTAAGCCGCCATAGATTTAAAAAAACACAGTGCGCAAGATACCGATTTCTTGGATTAATTAATTATTATATCAAGCATTAATTAATTAATTATGATATAAACATGATAATTTGGTGTTATGATAAAAAATAATTGTTATCATTTTTCGCGCAAAAAATCGTTATTACAATTTTTGCGCAAAGTTTTTGTCATTTATATGACAAAGCAATAGTCATAAATCTGGTTAAGACGCTTTAAAACTGTTTAAACTGAAGTCATTTAAAACGTTTATGCGACGAATTGAAACATTCTTAATACGAATAATATTAAACCATGTGCATTCAAAACCAGTATTAAAATAATTCAGTCTAAACGTTCGCATTTGCTGGGTCGTTAGATAACTTTTAAATAATAATTTTTTCAGAAGCAAACTCCCTAACTCCGTTGCAGCATACTTTCGACTTGGCCTTAACAGTTTTCGAATTAGCCATTGCTAATGCAGTGTTGGGAGAAAATATTCGCGCGTATTTGTTTCATCTTTGTGAATCAGTAATTCGCCGCATTTGAGCTGAAGGACTGCAAACGCATTAATGCAACCCTAGCACTAAGGAAATGTGCTAAGGCAATGTATTCAGTTTAGGGTTTTCAGCTCCATTGACTGAAAACTGGATTCTGAACGACGAGTTTCCCGACGAATTTTTGATGATTGCCACGTACTTTGAAAAAATAACATATAATTCTAGTCTATATCTTAACTATTTTGTGTATGAACTAATCTTCATTTTAGCTAGTTTACATCCGAGGAAGTGAGAATAAAAGCTGTTATATACGCTTCTCACCAGACCTGTGGAATCAATATCGGCCAGTTCTAAAACGATCTGGTAATATAAATAATTTATCCGAAGGATGGCACAATCGATCGTCGCTCGTTATTGGGAAAGATCATTTTTCAGATAAGGAGGGAAATATTTGTTCCAACACTCAGGAAAATTTGGCTAATGTTTCAGCATTAAAATCAAAGTTTTAAAACGTTAATAGTTACTTTTTAATACTACTTTCAATTTATGACTGTCTCAAGGATAAAAAAGTTCAAGGATAAAAGTTGTTAAAGTTCATTTTTGATCCCAAAACATTCCTCAAAAATGTTTTATTTATTTAAAGTGCTTTTTTTTGTTATTTTATTTGTTTCAGTTAAACTGTGAATTAAAACTTGTGCCAAAACTGTCCGTCTTAGCATTAGGCTCATTGAGCCAAGCAAAAGAGTTTTTAATCAAAGCAGCAAAAACTGAACTTAAATATAACATTAACCGTTGATATCGTTCTCTGAAACGAAGTGCTAAATGCAACGATAGACATTTTTCTGGATTGTGGAATTTCGCTGGATCTTCAGTTTAGCACATAAGGGTCAACGATAAAATAAACTGTTTTCTTACCTAAAAGATTCATCAACGGTGAATAAACTTACACCTTTTTTGGGTTCAAACCAACTTTAAATAAAGGGAAACTTTAAATAAAGTGAGGTGTAATGTCATTCGATAAAGTTTATAAAATATTTTAATATCAGCTTTAAGCAATTCAACATTTTCCTTTACTTTCAGAGAAAAGCTTATCTTTCCACAAAACAGCTCAAGACAGTTTCCTTCAAGATATTCACTTGTTTTTCTGAAGCAATTAAAGTCTTGGCAAATTATTAAGCTAGTTTCTGTTGAGCCGAGTAACTTTTTCGAGACTCGAACAAGTCTGTTTCATTCATGTATCATTCATGTATTTTAGAACTAATTTGTCATGTAATCTATAAGTTCATAAAGAATATTAAACGAATTTTGCAATGTTTTTACGTCACAATTTGTTTACCGGCATAAGTACAAGTTTCTCTTGATCCAGATGCCTAATGGACCCATCGTCCGGACCTGTATAAGGAGTGACATTTTTTTAACAAGTTGCGATTTTATTAAAAGTTTGTTAAAAAGTTTATACTGTGTAATATGTTACCCGATTATATAATTAATGCTGCAATCTAAACTAACACGTTCCTTATTTATTTGAATTATCTGTTAACAAAGTGACAAATAATGAATTGTTACTTCAGAAATATAAATGTTTTTATATTTTTATGATTTATGTTAATAATTGAGATTAAAAATATTAATAAACAATACGAGGGGAACAATTTTTTTTAAATGTTGTTAAATTATATTGTTTAATGCAAATTTCTAAACTGAAACCTTGGTTGGACCATTTGTAATAAACAATCTAAGTTGGCGCAATTTCGAATGAAGGCTTCAAGTAGTACTGACGAAGTTTTTTTTGCTGAGGATAAAGGTGCCAGGACCGATGACTGATATCCGCTACGTTCCGAAAAAACGCATATTTTGTCTCAGTAAGGTGAATGTTCGAAGTACGGATATACCCCGAATACATCCGGGATTTTCCGAAAAAAATCGATTAGGTATCAAGTACTTCCGACGAAATTACTTTGTTTTCCTTTAAATTTTCTGTAAACTCGACCCGGATCTAACCCGAATTTCATGTAACAGAATGGAACATTGCAAATACCCGCACACTTGTAGAAATTACATTCCAGTAATTTCAAAGTATAATTGAAGCCAAACGTAACATCGGTATTTCGTCTTAATGTGAACGTACTCCTTAATGACTATACTCATTTTGTATTACAATTTTTATTTCGTGCAAGCCACATAACGTACGACTCTGTACTGTTTGTGTTATTGAATAGAGCAATTATCTATTACAAATACGCTTATTTAATGACTGATGCAAAAAATGCATTCTTCGTGCATAATTATGAAATCAATCAGATTTAAACTATAATCAGAGGGTATTGGATCATACGTAGCGTTAGAGAAAATAACACACCACTTACCAAGCAATTTCCGGTTAAAGACATGCTGTTTGAAAGTACACAGGCTTACGTGCACATTTCTCATGAGAGGCTATGAAGGAAGTGTTGCAATTGCTCGTAAAGGATGAAAATGGTACTATCGAGTCACAGATTCATTTAATATTAAATACATAAAACTACATAACGGTTGCGTAAGCATTTCACGTGTATAAACTTTCTCGAGCTATGGATATAACACGGTAAGCAATGCTTTGTGTACTGTCCTAGTCAGAAGCATTATTTTTACGATTGCGATTCATCGGAAAGAATTGTACTATCATCTCGATCTAGTCGATGTCACACGATTCAATGAACTCATACAGACGTGATCGCCTCACAAAATAGGAATGATCAGCCGAATATAAATACATTTGTATAAAAATGTTTTATTCATTTACAAGATGGAATCGCGTACATTGATGGGTCTGTAAATATATGATACAAATAGGATTAACACAAACGAGTTTTGACTATTTCGTGTTGAATGACTGGTGATACTGGTTCAGTATGCGAAATATCCTAAACACAATGGACCTGACTTTCGGTATTATTTGGCTGACTGCGTCTGAGCAGCTCGTCAAGTTTATGCATAGTTAATTTTGGTTTACAAAGTTGTCGTGGTCCACACAAAAGTCCTCAAAGATGTTGTCAGACGAGAAGACTAAGGTCATGAGAAATGCGAACTGGCTACTGCAACGGTGCGAAAACTGGTTTAAATTTTTTATTTAAAGGTGACCATGATGGCCATGCGCAAGGTGACCGAAGTCGATGTCATGGTGTCCATGATCAAGGTCCAAATGTCCATGACCAATATCATGGTGTCCATGACCGATATCGTGGTGCAAATGACTGATTTCGTGGTGATGATCCTTTACGAGGACAGGGTATGGCTCCTTTACAATTACTGGCACCTTCACAGGTACTGGGACCGGTTTGTGAACAGTAACTGGAACTTTAATTGGAACTTTGACGGGATAGGGTACCTTGACAGGCACCTTCACAGGTACTTTCACTGCTACTGGGTAAGGTTTTTCTACATGCACTGGAATGTGCTTTTCGACAGTGACAGGGTATGGCTTGGGTACTAAAACTGGGTATGGACGGTCCACGTGAACTTTCACGGGAACTTTCACAGGAACAGGAATGTGTTTTTCAATATGTACTGGATAGGGCTGAAGTACTGGTACATGCTTCGTGATCACGTGGGTCTTGGTATGACCATGAAGATGGTGATCGTCTAAATGAAGATCATGATGACCAAGGACTAGACCGTGATCGAGATGATGATCGTCATGATGTAAGAGATGATGATCTCCAAGTGATAAATGATGGTGATCGTCAAGGCCAAAGTGGTGACCAAAGCTCAAATCCAGTCCACGTTTGGATTTTTCTTCCTTGTTGGGTTCGGCTTTTTCTTCTGTCTTCGATTCTGCCTCTTTAGGTTTGTCTTCGGCAGCAGCGAGAGCCAAAAGGCTTAGCAACAGAATTGCCTGAAAATGCAAGAACGATTAGATGATTCGTAGCTTTTATTTTATTTTTTCAATTCAGTTGAAATTTTTTATGTAAAATTGAATAGATAAGAAACATTTCGCACAGATAGCTCAGTGTATGTATGGATATGTTTGTAAGCAAAACTTATGTATATTTACTTTAGGATGAATAACTTAATTAAGAGCAAATTATTGATGCGACGTTGATTTACTGACTAGAATGAGATTCTGCGTAAAGACCCGCGTGTATTAAACTCTTTAATTTTCCGTGCTTATATTTGAGCTTACATGTCACCTAAAAAACAAGTAATCTCTATTCTTGAAAAGGTGCTACGTATCCAAACTTGCTCTTCGCCTTCGAAAGACACTTTACATGTGTTTCTGCATCCTCCAGACCTGCGCCTGTGAATACCACAGGCGTAGTTTCACAGGCCGATCCGTCTGTGAATCCCACAGGCGCGAAATGTAAGAGTGACAGGTCAGAACTGTTTGTTTAACATTTCTTAAACCTGTGATATCTACAAATATAATTACAGGTTTGTTCTTTTCCGTGTATACTCCAACCTATTCTTCGATAATGGGAGAATACATTCCATGAAAAATATTTCAATTTGATAAATTCTTGCGGTCTGACAAGAATGTATAAAAGTGAAATATTTATTGAGGTATGTAATCTTCCATTATCAAAGAATCGCTGGGTTATAATTAAAAGATATAAAAATAAACTTTTTAATAATAAATAAAAAATTCACTAACTTTGGAAGAGACTTGAAGAATCAGCTTAAGGAATATTTAGTTAATAATTATCATAGTGGCAAAAAAATACAAAAAAACCTAAAAACTCTGCGTATACAGTGAATAAACAAATAATAAGTTCGAATAAACTTTTGGGCCTGACTGTACCGGTAGTACATTTATCATGTTTTTTATATAGAAAGTGTTGAAAATGCTCAAGTGCCCAGCTTTGTGGCAGTTTCCGTATGGGATGGTAATTAACTTATAATATATTAGGATAATTTTCACTGAAATTGCATGATTTTAATCGCCTTTCCCTTTATATGGAATTTAACGTGCTTTAAAAGATTATACCGACTTAAAAAGTTCGCGAGTAATTTACTCATGTTCCCAATATTCAAACTGTCAATATACTCCAAAAATGCTTTCTGCATTTAAAATAGTATGTTTAGTGCAAATGTTATTTTTATTATTATTATTATTATCTACTATCATTCACATAAACTGCACATTTTTAACATTAGAGAGCATTTTACGACCCGTTAGCAGAAATACGAAAATCGCCAAAATAAGAATCACCCTTATATAATAAGCAAGCAGGTTTAGAGCAAATTTAAAAAATCAGATAATTGTTAGATTACTTTTTTATAAAGAGATATAGGCAAAATGCTGACTCTTACTGTTGGATAAACATTAATTAACATTAATAAATTAAAGAGGATTTCTCGAGGCCATTAAAAATGTCGAGGATTTACTATCTTTTTAATGCATTGTGTTCACATGCTTTTACTGTAGGACAAAGAACTGAAAGTTTTAGGTCAAAAGTTTAATACAACAAATATTTTTCATTAATTGAAATCATTTTTCTGCTATACAAGTTTTAGTTTATATGGTTATATGAGACTTTTCCGGGACTCTAGATTGTATCGATTAGGCAAATCCCCTTAATTTCGTAACGATTGTTTTATACTAAATGATGTAGTGGAAACATGATTTGGTTTATGTGCACATAGTCGATTGAAATTAAATTGAGAAGAATGTTGGCCTAGTATTATACGTTTACACACACAACGCTGTATTCATTGTAAAAAAATCTTTTCATAATCTAATTTTTCTGCTCAGTATATGGATAGACTCCTTTCACTTATATCGCTTTCATAATATATATAAATAAAATGCATAGTCGTAAATAATCATAAAAATAAACTTGAATTAAAAATACGGTAACCAATCTGACAGGATGTTCAGGGTTTACGTAAGGTGTTACGGATAACACCAGATATGCGGATTATATGAATAGAACAATAATCTAGCGAATTTAACAAAACAGTTGATCACAGGATGTACAAATCAATAAAAGTAGAAATTTTAAATTTATAGGGGATTTATATTTTTGTGTCTACGAAAACAATTTTCAAACAGTCTATTCCACCCTCTCCCAAGCCTTGAAAATAGAGGCAGTTTTCAATTAAAAAAAAAAAAACAAAAAAAAATTGTACGATCTTGACTTATTAATCTGCAACACATGAATACCCAGTCTTTCCTGTTTTTCCTGACCGTAAGTTTTGGGTCGCAAACTTGACGAAAAAAGATCTAATTGACATTGAATTTCCATTTTAGGACCTTGCTAATTACTTATTAGGACCAATTCAAACAAAATTTTACCAGAATAATATGATGTAGTCATGACAAAATAAATATTCAACACCGGGATGCCCAAAAGTTCGCATCGGCGCTGCAGTCGTTTGTACTGCAGCGTATACTATACTACTCAGTATAACAAAATTATAAGTTTCGAATTTCAAGCATCTAGAATATGATGAAGTGATTCTAAACAAATTTTGTTTTTTTGGAGGTAACGAAAAGTTTTACAACAAATGCCACAAAATAAAGTAGAATAAATGAATAAAAACAATTGTCTCTAGCATAAATTATGCACAATAAATAATTGTGAAAATTACTTTAGTAATTTTCAGCCAGATAAAATGCTGATATCGATTTTTCTACAATGGAACTTTCGGCACCGGCTTGCTTTCTGTTATTACTGGTAACTAATAACTGATAAGAAATTTAAGTTACAACTTCAGAGTGACTTTATAACTGGATCTAAGAATAAAAGGACATGAATTGCAATGATCTTCTAATATGAATATAGAACTTCTACACTATTAAAAATTAGGTGTTAAAAATGTGTTGAAGTGAAAATTTCAACACTTTTTGGTGTCCAGAATATTCCACACCAAAGACATTCTACACTGAAGAAAGTGTGAAATCCCTTGATTTGTCTAATAATTGAAATATCGTGGTTCTTAATTTTCATTTGACCTAAATCACCACACTTGAGGAGAAAAAAAGCGTACGACGATTATTCTACACATATGAAGATAAGACCATTAGAATTCTTTTTTAGTAAAATATTTTTAGTAAAAAGAATTCTAACCTCTAAATATTCACTCGAACAACGAGTTGATATTTCAAGATTGACTCCAGAATATTTCACACTTCCCCCCTAAAAGCTTCACTCCTACGATTTTTAACAGTGTATAAACAATAGTACATTTCAACACTAGGGAGGAAAATTCGTATTTCGAAACGAGTGAAATGTGGGCTTCTCGTCCCCGAGTGATGAAATAGTATATTTCGATACAAGGGCGCTTGCGCTTGTGCGTTAAACGACGTTTTTCGTAACGTGTGGCCGTGCGCAAAAAGTCACTTTGCGCACGAGTGCGGTAAAATTCGTTTTGCGCACGACCACCAGTTACGAAAATATATATTATTTTAATTTCTCTTGAAATGATATTCCTGAATTGTTAACTTCAAGACCAAATTCCCTGAGTTTTCCCTGACTTTTCCCGAATTTCCAGGTTTTCCAGAAAGTGGCCACCCTGTCCATAAGTCCAATAAATAGATTTCATATATTTTAAATTTGTATTATCACTACCGCATTCGGAATTTACGTTGAAATGTTTACGTCAGTTTCTTTGTGTATACTATACAATATCGTATTGTCATAAATACTCTAGTAGAAAATGATCGGGATTTGATATGGATATAACGCGGCATCACACGGCATCCCGGCAAAATAATAATCCCCGGCCGGGCCTCCATTTGAGCCCATGTTACATCCATATAAACGATTACGCATCCGATCATTATCTACTAGGGGGATATAAATTAAATAATTACCTAACATTGACGCTTGATGCTGACAGTATACACCAATTTTTTACAAAATTTAGCTTCCGAATTTAGATTTTAATTTATCATTAAACATATGCAGTATAAATTGTTTATAATGAATGTATTTTTATTAAGTCCAAAATTGTACATGAAAAAAACAAATATTAATTGTGAAAATAAATAATAAAAGAAGTTCAGTTTTTTATTACCCTAATAGCACAAAGTGAGACGAGCAAAAACATCGTTTTTTGGTATTATTAAGCTCGCAGATTAGAAGCACGTAAATGTAGAAGCATGCCTGCTTATATCATGCTAGCATATGTTTATATTTGAGAATTGCAATGCGTGCTAGCAATACTGCGATACAACCGCGACGGTTCTGCTAACAATATGCTAGCACGCTCAAAAAGTGGCACGCTAAATTAGTTAGGGTATATATTATAACATAATATTTGTATTGTTTGGTAAATGAACATCGTTTTCACCGCAAGTATTTTTTCATCAAATGAACATCCCTAGTAGAAATGAAATCAGACGTGCCTTATCATTATCAGCGCCTTATCAAACTGGAAGAAGGCACGCCTTAAAAAGGCAAATGCAATAAGGGTATTACAAGGGCATTATCAGGACAGCTTCATAAGGTACACTTTATTAGGCCCCCATAAGGAATGCCCTGCAAACCCGCATTAAAAAATTAAACAATGATGTCTCATAGGGGCATTGTGTGGCTGAATTAAGGCACGCCTTATTTGCATTATGCCCTTATAATTCTACCTGGCAAGGCTGTAATCAGGCTCGATCGGGAAGCCTTACAAGGCGTGCCTTATTAGGCCCCAACCTTTACCTTGCGTTACACATCCCTATACGGCTCTTTATATGGAATAGGGCCCTTTATATGCAATCAGGCTGCATCATAATGGCCTTACAATAGCCCGATTACAATTTCTACTAGGGATACAATGAGATATTTCACTATTTTAGTGACATTTTGAAATGTTATTAAATTAGTAAATTTTCCAAAATTACCAAAGTATGTATTTTTCAGGACATTTAGAGTGAATTTTTTGCGGATTTTTCCCGCAAAAACTAATTTTTTTCTTTTACCGAGAAAGTTATGAATTTTTGAAGATTTGGATTTTAGTGGATTTTTCTTAACAATAGCGTAATTCGAAAAAATTTGAAAACATTCGAACAAATATAAAAAAAATTCGAAAAAAATGAACAAATCGAAAAATATCAGAAAATTAGGAAAAAACTACTTTGCCGGTCTCTGCCGGTCTCTGTCGGTCTCTACCGGTCTCTACCGGTCACTACCGGTCACTACCGGTCACTACCAGTCACTACTGGTCACTACCGGTCACTACCGTTCTCTGCCGGTCTTCCACGAAAAGTGAAAATGATCCGAGCTTTCCGAGCTCGGATCGGAAAAGTAAAAATGATCCGAGCAAAGGAGAGTTATCCGAGCGTTATTCGAGCGTTATCCAACCATTATCCGATCGTTATCCGACTGTTATAGGAGCGTTATCCGACCCTTATCCGACACGTACCCAACCATTATCCGACCCTTACGCCACCAATATCCGACCCTTACGCCACCATTATCCGATCCTTATCCTCTTCTTCTCCATTGTTCGCCAATTATCAGCCCATTATCTGCCCCTTATCCGACCCTTATCCCAGAGTTATCGGAACGTTATCCGACTCTTATCCGACCATTATCCGACCCTTACGCGACCATTATCCGACCCTTACGCGACCATTATCCTACTCTTATCCGCTCACTATTCGCCAATTATCAATCCATCTTCTGCCCCTTTTTCGACCTTTATCCGTCCCTTATTCGACCGTTATCCCACTCTTACCCGACCCATATCCGAGTGTTATCGGAGCGTTATCCGACCCTTATCCGAGCAGAATCCGACCATTATCCGACCATTATCCGATTATTATCCGACCATTATCCGACCATTATCCGATGTTTTCCCGACCTTTATCCGACCCTTATCTGACCGTTATTCGACCATTATCCGCCCCATATCCCATCGTTACCCGACGTTTTTCCAGCGTAATCCGGTCGTTATCCGAAACTTATCCAACCCTTATCCGACCCATATGCACTCCTTAACCGCTTCTTATCACACAGTTATCCAACCATTATCCGATCGTTACCCAACCGTGATACGGCCGTTATGTGAACATTGGTTGGCCATTATTACCGTTATCTGACAAGTATCTGACCATTATTTGACCGTTACTCTACTGATATCCAACTTTATATGACTGTTATTTAACCCTTACAGGTTTAAATGTTTAAATATGTAAAAAATTTTCCATTTGACTTACGATGGTCCATGTGTGAGTTTGATTCAGGTTATATGAATTACATTGTTCATTTAGAGACTAACTCAGATAGGAATTATGTAATCTTTCTCAATCCGAGCGAAGCCGGGTATTTTAGCTAGTAATATATATATATATATATATATATATATATATATATATATTGATTAGATTGGTACTATATTATGTATATTAGATCTTTAGAACATGATGTTCTCTCAGGGCAGCATTATCCATCACATGTTAGTAATACTATTGAATTCCATTGCAGAGACTGGAAAAGTGCTCTTGGGCCAAAGAGAATTCTCATTTGCAACATACAAGCGGTTAACGAAGCTCCGTCCGGTCCAAGGAAAAATATTCTTCTCCAAAAGATGGATCTCATCGATGTGGTTCTTCGTGTTTCCAACGGTACTGACGATATCGAAGCGCAAATTAATAATATTACCAAAGGCACCTTATTTGAAAATGTTGGTTATCCCTGGGTTCACTGGTCCACTGGCAGCGTGGACACCAAACGTGTTGCTTCTACATTGCCTGTTAGCAATTCTAGTGTTGCAATCGTATTGTTGGGTATGATGCTGCCAGGAACACCAAGCATTTTTTATGGAGACGAGGTAATTTAACGACTTCAATAGTCAGAATCTTCCCTATTAATGCAGCCAAAACATGGAGTCGTCGTATGAAGGGGAGTCAACCCTGAGCATAAGAAAAGACCAAATTTGAAATAATTTTTTCTATTACTAAAAATTAAATTAAAAACACAGACTATTCGAATATTGTCTAATGAGATTTCAACTTAATTATAGAATTATTTCAACTTACAAAAAAAAACTCAGTGCCTCGTAGTTGCTCTGCGCGCAAATAAATGTCTAACTTCGGTGACCAATTTTCAGTTGAGAGAACTGGGAAACTATACATACGATCCCGGGTAGAAAATCCCGACGTTTAACCAACTATACCGTCGGAACGACTTTCAGAATCGACATCGTTCAAAGAACGTCGAATCGATGTCATTCCGTAGACGATACCAACATTAAATCGACGTCAGAAACCGATGTCGGTTACCGACGCTGATGCGACGATAGAAAACAACGTTCATTCTCTCTGGAACTTTTAACCTACATGTCGCTAACATGTTTTCAGTAATATTTATCATAATTTTGACAATTGCAGTGGTTCTTGCCCACATCATGATAAAGGAAGTCGAAGTAATAAAAATCCTTTTTTAAAGATATTTACTAACAAAACTTGAAAATTTGTTCTGACATTTGTCAGTTTTCTGCTTGTCGCTCAGGGATATCGGGTATTAAAATTTTAATTATTCTAAAAGGGCAACAATTAACACC
>JABFPB010005440.1:0-13323 GCA_022817645.1 Ceratoteleas bidentatus
ATGCGGGGGTCTTCTAAAGCTAGGTTTGTCCGCTATACAATTGTGGTGACCTACCACCCATATCCATATGAGGAGTGTAGCATCACCCCGCCCCCCTCGGACTTAGAAATGGTTCGTCTACTAATGTGGCTTAACGGTATGGAGGGAACAAAGGGCTTGCCCAGGTTCTGCAGGATAATCCTGCAGGTGCTTAACGCACCCCACCATTGCTATAACAACAACAACAACAATAACAACAAATCACTGATTTTTTATAAAAGTCATTTGATTTAAATCGTGATTTAAATCAACAATTTAAATCACTTGATTTCAAGTACAGAAACCCTAAAAAAATGTTAACCAAATTTTCAAAATAATTATTTTTTTAATCAAAACAAATTTCAAATAATTTTGAAAAATAATGTAGAAGATTTGAATAAAATACTAAAAAATATAATTAATTAAAGAATTTGAAATTGTTAAGATTTTGGTACTATTTTGATTTACACTCGGAACTTAAACAAATTCTGACTCGGATCTCGAGATGGATCGTTCAGGTAGGAAAATTATCATTTTGTAAAATAATCATTTTTAATGATTTTAGTTAATGAAATTGTAACATAAATTAAATTACAAACAAAAATATCGATCTTATGCAGGGAAACTTTTTTTATTTCATTGATTGCGGACATTCGTTTTTTAATGAAAAATTCATTTCAAACTATATATAAATGCTTTAATTACGCGCGTCCGGTTGGTAAGTCGTTACCGACAGAGGAGATTCGTGTTTTCAACGTGAAAAATTTTGTTGACATTTTTTTGCAATTTTGTTAAAAAAGTTTTTGGAAAATTTTATTAAACAATTTTTTTGGAAATTTCATCAAAAATATTTTTTTGACTATATTCAAAAATATATTTTTTAAATTGTTGAAAAAGAGTTTTTGGAAAATACAAATATGAAAATAAATTACAAAATTAGACAATTTGTATTATGAAATCGTTTCAACTGCTTAGAAACACTTGGGGACGCTAAGAGACACTTGGAAATCTCGGGGAGTCTTGGGGAGTCTTGGGAGTCTTGGGGAGTCGTGGGAGTCTTGGGGAGTCTTAGGAGTTTTGGGGAGACTTGGTAGTCTTGGGGAGTCTTGGGGAGTCTTGAGGAGTCTTGGGGATTCTGGGGCAGTATTGGGCAGTCTGGGGAATCCTGGGGAGTCTTGGGAAGTCTTGGGAGTCTTGGGGAGTCTTGGGGAGTTTTGGGAAGTCTTGGGGAATCTTGGTGGGACTCACAAGTTACCAACCCCTTGCCCAACCCACTAGCGCTTGCGTCCGTATGGACTTCCGTTCGCGAAGAACGCAGATTAAAAATAGCTAAAACTGGTTTGGTAGACAACGCCTTTTAACTTCTCGAACGCTTCGGTTTGTTTTGCACCCCATTCGAATTCGCGAACCTTTTTCAAAAGCTCGTATAATGGAGATGCAATTTGGGAAAACCCTACCACAAACATTCTAAAATAACTGTATAGTCCACAGAACCGCCGAATATCATGTATGTTTTGCGGGGTAGGAAACCTTTTGATTGCTGGAATCTTTTTTTCTCCTGGCTCAACCCCTCCGAAACCAATTTTAAACCCTAAATACGTGACCGGAGTCATATCGAAGTGATACTTCTTTAAGGTTAGTGTTAAACTTGCACCGGACAATAGTTCTAAAACTTTTTTCAACTTTTCTCTCAGTTCTTCCCAACTACTCGCGAAATGCAAAATGTCGTCAAAGTAAGTTAATACAAGATTGTTTCGGTGGTGACCAAAGACTTTCTCCATTAATTTGGCGAAGTCCAGTTTCTTACGGAGTAATGAAGTCCGTTTTTCCTTCGCATTTTCCGCTAAGGTTATCTGGAAATACCCATGTGCCAGATCAAGGGTCGCGAAAATATTAGCACCGTGTAACTGTTCTAACCCCTCGTCGATGCTTGGAATAGGGAAGTTAACGCGTTCCGTGTTCCGATTCAACTTTCGATAATCAATGACAAGTATTTTTGAGCCGTCGCGCTTTTTAACTAGAAGACACGGACTAGAATACCTCGACTCAGTATCTGTCACAATCCCTGCAGTTCTCCAATCAGACACAATCTCGCGGATAACCTCGCGTTCCGATTGACTAACTCGATACAGTTTACTAACTATAGGGGCGGCGCCCGCTTTCAACTCGATATCCATCTCTATCAAATTTGTACACCCTATTTTCGAAATATCGCGCGGAGTGCAATGCCTATATTCGTTTAGCAGGTCATGGAGTCATGGAGGAGCACGCCGCTGCTCCTCACTCACACTTGAACCAACGTTAAGCTCACACAATTCAAGAGGGTCTGTGCGTCGACGATAAATCGGAGGTGAACCTTCAATGCTCAGGACTTGCGGCAGTACCGAATCTCCTGTAGATACACATAAGTGCGATTCGGACAAATTAGCAAATGGCAAAGACACGATACCGTCTTCATCCTGGATTTTAATGAAGTTAATCTTAGCCGGATGAATCTCAACATCATCAACTGATTTGAAATTAACACGCTCTCGACCTGTTACGTTTTCAAAAAGATTACTGTCAAATGAAAACCCCTCTCGATACTGAAAAACTAATTTGTCGTCAAATTTTTAGTATCCTACGTTGGGTAATTCCGTAAAGTTACGCCCAACTATCACATCGTGATTCTGTACATCATCAGGCCCAACGCGAAACGTAACTTCGTCTCCGTACGAATCGTCTACTCCACGAATCACACCAACAGATTTAACGACATTTTCCGAAGTGCCAAACCCACGTAACTCACTAATTTGTGGAATCATTACAAAATCATTTGCGAGAACAACTGACGCCTTTACAATCTGAGCTTCCTGGATCGATCAAGCCATTCAGACAAACATTATTCACGTACACAGCCTTTTCATATTTTCCACCGCTATTCACTTTCTTAGGTTTAGCACAATTTTTCGAAACATGCCCAATTTCACGACAAGTGTAACATTTGATTTCAAATTTTACCTCACAATCCTTGACCAAATGCCCAGTTGAATGGCACCTGTAACACTCACATCTGATGTCCCCTGGATGTTCTACGGTTTACCGGGGTGTACGCTGCTGACCTGCATGCTGCTTCGATGCCACGACAACACCGCGCCCTACGGTCGTATGAGACTCCCTGCTACTTGCTGACTTGTCGCCAATGTGCTGCCGACGTACCGCTTCCAAACTCTGGAATTTGTCCAGAACATGCAGTACATGATGGAGTTGCTCAAGTCTTTCGACCAAAGCCCAGCTGCAACCTGCGTTTTTGTTTCCTCCATATCCAGGTTCAAATCTTTGCACAACTTCAGCTTTTCGAAGTAATATTTACGAAGGTTCTCGTGCTGCCCTTGGGTCCGCTGGATCATTTGCTTCCATCTCTCCGTTAACGAACGATCCTTCAGAAAAGTGCGTCTGAAGGCGGCTCGAAACGTAGCCCAGTCCGTGATTCCGTGCACCCTTTTTTCATGTGCGCCCTGGCTGTCTCAAAGGCGACAGCTTGAGTCCATTTGTGCAACGTTGCGGTTGAATCCAGTTGAGTTAGCCATGCACGCGCCTCCGAAGGCCCAGCCAATCCATCGAAATCGGCAATGTTATGCGACAAATCTGGCAACACTGAGAATTGCGTATGCTGATTCTGCTGACAAGATAGAAGAACCTCCAACATAGCGTTATTTTGTTCAAAAACTCGTGTCATCGCAGCCCAGATATCTGATGAAGGAGGGGGGAAATTTTGCTGTTGAGAATTCATTCCCGACTGGTCAAGAAACGACTGTTGAGCGCGACTTTGATTAGTGGTGCCACCTAGAGACGGCGACGTCTGATTTCTGCCGTTTCCCAGGATCAACAAAATGGCACGTTTGACGCTGCGAAAGACGAAACTCGACTTTAACTCTTGTACCGCACTTTCATGTCCCTTTTCAGTCCACGCCACCGTGCCGCGTCGTTTTAACGATACTCACGTTTGCACGTATTCCGATTGCACAGTTCGACCACACGACTCGAATATCCGATCACTCGTTCAGACTTGTGCACGGTTCAAAAGTCACTTCAGAACATGCATCCCGTTGATCCCAATCCTGACTTGTAAGAAATACTGTAGATGCGTCTTTTCAGGAAACTAGTCAATGAGACGAACACTGGTTAGAAAAACAATCTACACACTTTATTTCGTTCCTTAACTCCGACATACTTCGGCCCAGTTGGCCCAAAAAGTATACGACGCCCACATGCGCCCGATCAGTTCGCTGAACAATGGGGCTCTGAGCTCAAAAACGTGCCAAAGCGCTATCGGTCCCACCGACCTTCCCTTTCCCACAACAACTCAGCCAATCAGAGACGCGCTCGTCCTCTCGCTTCTTCAAAACATAATTCGCCAAAACAATGAATCAAAACGTAAACAAATCATGTTTTTTTTCTAACACTACCGAATAAGTTGCCACGATGTATCGCGGCGCTGTCGCGGCACGCGTAAAACAACCATAAATCGCGAAAAAAAGTGCGGAAAACGTCCGTAAAGTGTTAAAACTGCTATTTTAAACCAATTAGACTAAGAATTCTAATGACTGAATCCCAAATTTCGGAAATAAAGACATACTTTTATCGATACATCAGTGGTAATGAGATGTGGCACCATTGCTTTTCTGACAATCTGAATTATCACCAAATCTCATATATATATATACGTGAAATGTTTGTGAAATAATGACTGTCAAGCGTTCTGTCGCAATATAACCGCATATTTGGCATTTCAATGTTTGTTTGCAGTAATATTTAAATTAAAAAATATGAGAAAATTGCACCCTTCTTTATCGACCAGAAGTCGATAACGTCCACAATCATGGACATGGACGATCTTGAACGAACATTCATTCACGGTTCGATTACGGTTCGTTTAACGCGAAAATGAACCGTGATTGAAATAAGGTTTTATATTGATAAAATTATATTCTACGACATAGCCCGCTTCAGACAAATTCTGAAATTCTCAAAATTTCATACTTTCAAAAGTACTCAATACATCCAAAATTTTCCCTAACTCTGAAAATTGTCGAAATACTCATTTTTTGCAACATTTTGAGAATGTTCAAACTTTAAAAATTCTCGAAATTCTTGTTTGAAAATTTTTTTTATTTTCATAATTTTTTTAATTAAAAATTTTCAAAATGTTCAAAATTCTCAATCTTTGAAAAATTCTCAAAATTGCAACATTTTCAAAAATGTTCAAACATTCAAAAATTCTCAAAATTCTTTATTAAAAAATTATGTTATTTTTTAATAAAGTAGTGACTGGTTCAGTTTTAACGAGTCCAATTTTGAATGTCCAATTGTAAATGCTCCAATTGTGGATTGGTCCAGAAGTGAATGGTCTAATTGCGGATTGGTCCATAAGTGACTGGTCCACTTTTAACGAGTCCAATTTTGAATGTCCAATTGTGAATGGTCCACTTATGGATTGGTCCAGAAGTGAGTTGTCCAGTTTTAAGGGGTCCAATTTTAAATGTCCAATTGTGAATTGTCCAATTGCGGATCGGTCCAGAAGTGACTGGTCCAGTTTTAACGAGTCCAATTTGAATGTCCAATTGTGAATGGTCCACTTGTGGATTGGTCCAGAAGTGACTGGTCCAGTTTTAACGGGTCCAATTTTGAATATCCAATTGTGAATAGTCCAATTGTGGATTGGTCCAGAAGTGACTGGTCCAGTTTTAACGAGTCCAATTTTGAATGTCCAATTGTGAATGGTCAACTCGTGGATTGGTCCAGAAGTGAATGGTCCAGTTTGAACGAGTCCAATTTTGAATGTGCAATTGTGAATGGTCCAATTGTGGATCGGTCCAGAAGTGACTGGTCCAGTTTTAACGGGTCCAATTTTGAATGTCCAATTGTGAATGGTCCACTTGTGGATTGGTCCAGTAGTGACTGGACCAATTTAAATGAGTCCAAATTTGAAAGTCCAATTGTGAATGGTCCACTTGTGGATCGGTACAGAAATGACTGGTCGAGGTTTAACGAGTTCAATTTGAATGTCCAATTGTGAATGGTCCACTTGTGGATTGGTCCAGAAGTGACTGGTCCATTTTTATGGGTCCAATTTTGAATATCCAATTGTGCATTGGTCCAGTAGTGACTGGACCAATTTGAATGAGTCCTTATTTGAAAGTCCAATTGTGAATGGCCCACTTGTGGATCGGTCCAGAAATGTCTGGTCCAGTTTTAACTAGTCCAATTTTGAATATCCAATTGTGAATGGTCCAATTGTGAATGGTCCAATTGTGGATTGGTCCAAAATTGAATGGTCCAATTGTGGATTGTTCCAGAAGTGGCTGGTCCAGTTTTAACGGGTCCAATTTTGAATAACCAATTGTGAATAGTCCAATTGTGGATTAGTCCAGAAGTGACTGGTCCAGTTTTAACGTGTCCAATTTTGAATGTCCTATTGTGAATGTTCAACTCATGGATTGGTGCAGAAGTGAATGGTCCAGTTTGAACGAGTCCAATTTTGAATGTGCAATTGTGAATGGTCCAATTGTGGATCAGTCGAGAAGTGACTGGTCCAGTTTTAACGGGTCCAATTTTGAATGTCAAATTGTGAATGGTCCAATTATGGATCGGTCAAGAAATGACTGGTCGAGTTTTAACGAGTCCAATTTGAATGTCCAATTGTGAATGGTCCACTTGTGGATTGGTCCAGAAGTGACTGGTCCATTTTTATGGGTCAAATTTTGAATATCCAATTGTGAATGGTCCAATTGTGGATTGGTCCAGTAGTGACTGGACCAATTTGAATGAGTCCAAATTTGAAAGTCCAATCGTGAATGGTCCACTTGTGGATCGGTCCAGAAATATCTGGTGCAGTTTTAACTAGTCCAATTTTGAATATCCAATTTCGAATGTGCAATTGTGAATGGTCCAATTGTGGATCGGTCCAGATGTGAATGGTCCAGTTTTAACGAGGCCAATTTTGAATGTCCAATTGTGAATGGTCCAATTGTGGATCAGTCCAGAAATGACTGTTCGAGTTTTAACGGGTCCAATTTTGAATGTCCAATTGTGAATGGTCCAATTGTGGATCGGTCCAGAAATGACTGGTCGAGTTTTAACGAGGCCAATTTTGAATCTCTAATTGTGAATGGTCCAATTGTGGATGAGTCAAGAAGTGAATGGTCCAATTGTGGATTGGACTAGAAGTGAATGGTCCAACTGTGGATCGGTCCAGAAGTAATATGTCCAATTTTAACGAGTCCAAATTTGAAAGTCCAGTTGTGATTGTTCAAACTATGGTCCCCCCCCAACTGGGAACCAACTATGGTTCCAAGGATCGGTCCAGAAGTGACTGGTCCAGTTTTAACTAGTCCAATTTTGAATATCCAATTTTGAATTGTCCACTTGTGGATTCGCCCAGCATTCACTGGTCCAGTTTTAAACAGTCCCATATTGAATGTCCCATTGTGAATGGTCCTATTGTGCATTGGTCCAGAAGTGACTGGTCCAGTTTCAACGAGACTAATAAATCATGCGAGATCTCACGTAAGATCTCACGTAATTTCTGACGTAACTTCTCACGTGATTTCTCACGTGAGATCTCACGTGAGAATTTTTAATAGGGTTTGGACATAGTTCGTTGGGCATTTGTCGTTGACAAACCAGCGTTACCGACTTCAGGTCGATAAGGAAGAGTGCAATTTTCTTATTCGTATAAATGTAAATATTCATACAAACCGACAGTGAAACGCCAAATATGCGCTTAAATTGTGACAGAACGCTTGGCAATCATCATTTCACAAACATTTCACGTATATATACGTAAGATTCGGTGATAATTCAGATTGTCAGAAAAGCTGTGGTGCCACATCTCATTACCATTTATGTATCGATAAAAGTAATCTTTATTTTCGAATTTTGGATTATGTCGTGAGAATGCTTACTCTGATTGGTTTGAAATATCAGTTTTAACACTTTAAGGGTTTCAATTTTTGAACGTTTTGTAAATTTTGAGAATTTTTAAAAGTTTGACAATTCGAAAATTTTGGAAATTTTGAAGATATTGAAAATTCTGGAAATTTCGAAAATTTTGATATATTTTGGAAATTTGAAAAATATCGGAATTACTGAACATTTTGGAATTAATAAGAATTTTTGGAAATTTTTGAAAATTCTGAGTATAAAAACATTTTTGGACGTTTTGTAAACTTCGAGAATTTTTCATGTTCGACAATTAAAAAATTTTGAAAATTTTGGAAATTTTGAAGATATCGAAAATTTTGGAAATTTCGAAAATTTTGGAAATTTCGAAAATTTTGGAAATTTCGAAAATTTTTTAAATTTTGAGAAATATTGTAAATTTTTAAAATTTTGAGAAATATTGAAAATTTCCAAAATACCTCAAAATTTTCGAAATTTCCAAAATTTTGGAAAAATTAAAAGTATTGAAAATTTAAAAAATTACAAAAAATTTGAAAATCAATGGTGCCACATCTCATTACCACTGATGTATCGATAAAAGTATGTCTTTATTTCCGAAATTTGGGATTCTGTCATTAGAATACTTAGTCTAATTGGTTTAAAATAGCAGTTTTAACACTTTACGGGCGTTTTTCGAACTTTTTTTTCGCGATTTATGGCTTTTACGCGTGCCGCGATAGTGCCGCAATAGCGCCGCGATATATCGTGGTAACTTATTCGGTAGGGCAGGGCTGAAAACGTCGAAACATCACAGTAATTTCATTTTTAACTAACAAATACCCTCTGATTATAAAAGTACACATACAAAATATGTGAAATCAGTGAAGAGGCAATTTCATTTTTAAGTGAGAAATACCCATTAATTACAAACCTAGACTAACAAATATATGAACTCAATTAAGAGGCATTCAGTTTTCTCGATACAAATATCCATATGGGTTTATGAACTTTCGGTTTGTTATTTAATCCAGGGGAACTAAAAATCCGACTTTATACTTCCACGATAAGTGATATGGAATCAACCAGGATTGTTGGCAAAATTACAAAATCTATGTAGAAACCTTTTGTGTAGAACACTCTCAAATAGAACTACAAATAAAAAAATTTCACCAGAACAGTTTCATCAGAAATCACAATAAAAATCTAAATCATAAATAACAAATACGGCGGAGTTGTTAAGTTTAGTTTCGTTAGTTTTGTTTCTTTCGTTAGTTTTGTTAGTTACGTTAGTTTCATTAGTTTTGTTGGTTTCGTTAGTTTCGTTAGTTTAGTTCAGTTCGACAATTTACAAATAAAAAACTGCCAAGTTGCCGATTTTGTATAATATTGAAAAAGTTAAGTTTAAAAATAAATATTCTTAACAAAATCGGCAACTCGGCAATTTTATATTTGTAAATTGTCAAGCTGAACAAAACTAACCAAACCAACAAAACTAACGAAACTAACGTAACTAACAAAACTGACAAAACTAACGAAAGTAATAAAACTAAGGAAATGACAAAACTTAACAACTCCGCCACATTTGTTATTTGTGATTTAGTTTTTTATTGTGATTTCTGGTGAAACTGATCTGGAGAAATTTTTTTTATTGGTAGTTCTACTTAAGAGTATTCTATATAAAAGATTTCTACATAGATTTTGTACTTTTGTTAATATGCCTCGCTGATTCCACATCTCTTATCGTGGAAGTATAAAGTCGAATTTTTAGTTCCCCTAGATTAAATAACAAACCGAAAATTCATAAACACATATGAATATTTGTAACGTGAAAACTAAATTGCCTCTTAATTGAGTTCATATATTTGTTAGTCTAGGTTTGTAATTAATGGGTATTTCTCACTTAAGCATGAAATTGCGTCTTCACTGTTTTCATATGTTTCGTATGTGTACTTTTGTAATCAGAGGGTATTTGTTAGTTAAACTGAAATTATCTTTGCACTAATTTCACGTATTTTGTATGTAAAGTTTTGTAATTAAGAATTTGTTTATTTGAACGTACAACGACTACACAGTAAAAAATTAGAGGAGTTTGAGGCTACGGAGTGACTGTAATAGGTAACGGAGTGAATATTGACACATTAACGGAGTTATTTTCAGTGCCAAAGCAGTGTTATATGAATCATTCGAGTTATTACAAAAAGTCACACTTTGCGGTGTTGATGTTTGTCTCTAACGGTGTATCTTGACGTTTCGCGATCGTCAGATTACATCGACAAGGGACACTTTCAGTTTCTGAAGTTACACTTTAAATCGCAATCAACTCGGTTACATGCACACCGCTTTATCACGTTAAAGAATGGACCTGCTGAAACTCAATATTGAGTTGATCTCTATCCAGATGTAAAATTTGGATTTTATTTGTTTATAAAAATTATAAATTGATTATAACAATAATAAGTACCGTCAGTGAGCTGAGGACTACCCAGTTATGAAATTTGGTTTTTATTTGTTTATAACAATTAGAAATTGTTTATAACAACTGTTAACATAGTTAGTGAGCTGAAGGCTACCTAAATATAGTTTTTAAATTTTACAACAATTGGATGTTGTTTATAACAATTTAATGTTGTCTGTACTGGGCGATTCGTTAAGCCCACAATCATCGGCCATTTGCAGCCTAGGCATTTACAACTTTATGCCAGCCCAAAGACAATCTTTAAATTTTATTAGTTCACAACATAATTTATTTGTTTATTTATCCTCAGAATATGACCATTGTGATCTAAAATCATCATGGGATATAAAAATTTGGGAATTCTCGACTCACTGAGCGGGCGAAAAAGTTTGACAAAAAAATTGTTTATTAAATAAACAAAATTGTTCAAAAAAATAATACTAAAAGAATGCTTACCAGTGGAGTGGCGAAAGACAAACAAGAGAAACGAAATAATACTTTCGGCGCACAAAAAAATTTGAAGCTCATTTCTAAAAAAAATAATAATGTTCTATATAGCGCTTTCCGTTGGACTGGTAAGGTATTCAGTTGGGACGTATGGCATTCCGTTGTGCAGCCGGCGCTGACAAGATACCGTGGAGGACGCCCCTTTCAGGGCTGGGGCGCCAGGGGATTGTGCACCGGTTAAGCCAGTGGCCCTATTCCAGGGCTAGCAACTGACCGGGAAGCCGTGGCACAGGAACGCACTACGTTGACTAGACCTTCTCAGGAGAGCTCGTCTCAGCGTCCCTTTCGGGGCAGAAGAGGCTAACTTCCTACCAGGTCTGTCGAGCAGAGCAGAGTGCTACATGCCGGACTTCGTTGGGTTTATATAATCATAGGATTTCGTAATCAGAATGATTACGCAATCGTAGAAGTTTCTAGAAGGAACTTTCACTTTTTTTCTGGTCTGTGCCAAATTACTTGTAATTACTAAAAAAAATTAATGTTAATTATATGTTTAATTAGTATGTATTAATTTTGTTAAGTTACATTGGTTGTTAATGGAAATTTATTGCACAGTTATAAGTTGATGAAAAATGTGTCATGTATTAGATGTTACTTTATTGCATTGTAACCGTGGTTACTCGATCCGCGGCCATTCTGAGCCGCCAGCTCCCGCTCGGCTGATCGGCAAGGTCGCCCCGACCTCTGTCGACCTCACTCTGAAGCGCGCCCTTCCCCTCGCCCCGGTCGGGAACTGTGAATCCCGCCGTTAAGTCTTGCTTTCGCCCTCTCCCCCAGTTCCCCGAAGCTTTGCCGCCCTTTTCGCCACCCCGCTACCCGAAACCACCCCACTTCGTACCCCCAAAGTACTGCCCCCGATTGCGAGTGCCGAAGCGCCCCTTCGCGCACCGCAACTCACCCAAAACCGCCGCGAAGTGCCCGGAACTTGCCGCCGCCGAGCCGCGTGTTCGCCGCGCCATTGCCGGTCGACGCCGAACAATCACCGCTGCCGGATAGCCGCTGCAGCCAGAGCCGCGCCAATCCGAGCAACAACAAAAGGAACGGACACAGTCAGTACACCTTTGCACCACACTGTGCCGTCTTGTCCGTCTGTGGCGAACACCCCCGATCAGCCGAAGCCTCCCTTTTGGTCCCTGCGACCAAACCCCCTTGCCAGCCCCCCTTCTCAGAAATGTCACGCGGGGACGACACGACCCGTCGCGCCGCGTGACAGTTTCTATGAAATTATTTAGACCCAAAATTTCGAAAATTTATTCATAATGCAAAATATTAATAAATACAGAAAAAAGGGCAAAAATTTGTTGTGAAAAAAGCATATAAAAAATTACATATTCACTGGACCCAATTGATACTCATATATATATATATTTGAACTTTGTCGTATCTGCATGGTCAATACATTATTCCTACATTTCACACTTGTATTACAACGTCCTAATGAAACTCAGAATACCGAAATGTCATTGTTATCCCAAAACAATGTATCAATTTAGCTGCAAAAAATACATCATGACTGGTAAACGAGCATTGTTACACATTCACTCAAATTCACAAATATAAAGGAAATAAGATTTTTCTATAAAATTATTTAGAAACAGAATTTTGAAAATTTATTGATAATAGAAAATATTAATAACTACAGAAAAATGTGCAAAAAGTTATTACGAAAAAAGTATATCAAAAAATGAAATATTCACTGGACCTAATTGATACTCATATATACATATTTGAACTTTGTCGTATCTGCATGGTCAATACTTTATTCCAACATTTCACATTTGCATTACAGTGTCCTAAGGAAACTCAGAATACTGAAATGCCATTGTTATCCCAAAGCAATGTATCAATTTAGCTGCAAAAAATACATCATGACTGGTATACGAGCATTCTGACACATTCACTCAAATTCATAAATATAAAGGAAATAACATTTTTCTATAAAATTATTTAGAAACAGAATTTTGAAAATTTGTTCACAATGCAAAATATTAATAATTACAGAAAAAAGTGCAAAAAGTTATTGTGAAAAAGCATATAAAAAATTACATATTCACTGGACCCAATTGATGCTAACTAATACATATTTGAACTTTGTCGTATTTGCGTGGTCAATACTTATTCCTACATTTCACACTTGCATTACAATGTCCTAATGAACTCAGATTACCGAAATGTCATTGTTATCCCCAAACATTGCATCATTTCAGCTGCAAAAAATACATCATGATTGGTATACGACCATTCTGACACTTTGACTCGAATTCACAAATATAAAGAATATTAAGGGTCGCGGACGCGACCCGACGAGGCAAAGCCCCCCGGAGGGCGGACGTGACACTATACACCGGAGAACGAACGCCAACTGAAGCGTTCTCTCTCCTGCTTGCATTGTTTCAATGCGCGAAGAAGGATGCAAGATG
>JABFPB010005441.1:0-13321 GCA_022817645.1 Ceratoteleas bidentatus
AAAATGGAGAATATTTTGTTAGTGTAGGTTTGTAATTAAAGAGTATTTGTCACTTAAAAACGAAATTGCCTCTTCACCAGGGATGGCAATGGAAGCGAAACGAAAGTTTAGTTAAGTTACACGTATCGTAACGAAAATGCAAATTCCATTTCGTTACGTTACTGATTTTAACAAAAGGTAGGTAGACTTTAGTTACGTTACGTATCATAACTAAACTGCACTCGGAGTTTAGTTATGTTATTGTATCAAAACGGTATCAAAACTAGTTTTGATAATTTCTTTAGCTATTTCAGTAAGTTTTGAGTGAGAGGCTCCAAGGGCTACAAGCCCCTGGAGGGGCTCCAGGTCAAACAGCCGACGGCGATGACCCCACCTGGTGCACCACGTGTAATTGCCGACGGCGAAATTTGAACTCGAAGAAAAATTAATAATTTTTAGACAAAATGAATAATTTTTCTTCATCCACCAAAAAAAGTTTTGAATTATGTACACAATCAAAAAATTCGTAATAAATAACACGTTTATGTGAATCAGATGAACTACAGATTGTTATTTCAATTAAATAATGTGAGTAACTACGAACGAAAATAGCAAATTGATTTAAATCAGATTGAAATCAAATAAATCCGATTTGTTTTCTGTGAAAAAAAAATGATTTTTGTAAACCCTACTTGTAACATTTTGCGGATTGTATACTTTAACGAAATAAAATTGAATAAATTTTGAGTTTATATAAAACTCAATTTTATAATATATATAATATGTCACAATAAATACTTGGGCAACAATTATTTGTATTGAAAGTAAAAAGGTAAGTATTATTTGATGTTTACTTTTGAATCAAACATCTTTCTTACGTTTGATATTAAATGAGATATTTCGGTGCCTATGTTTTGATTTAGGACGGAACCTTCGTAAATATCGGTATCTCAGTGGCGCTTCTAATTTCGTTTCGTGGACATCGTCCTTTTTCAGCAGGTAATGGAGCGCGTGTATTTTGAATTATAATCCTTTTTCCTCAAACATGCACGTAAAGTAGAACTTCTCTCCCTTATTTTCAGGGAGTAAAACTCGACCTCTACTTGCATGTGTAACGGAAAATATCGTGTTATACTCGAGGAGTAAAACTCAGTTTTACACCCTTGGTTACCAATATTCTAATAATTATATAATTTCTGCATATTCGCAATAGCATTTTTTATTGTTTTACATTATTATGTCCACCAGCAGAAATGGCAGAGCAACCTATTGGGCGGCCAAAGAAATCATTGGTTCGACAACATTTTGAGTACGACGAAACAACAAAAAAGTCCAGGTGCAAGATCAACAACTGCTCCAAACTCGTAAAGGTGAATTTATTATCGTTGATAATATGATTATGATCATGATTTATGATTAGGCTTTATGATTTTAATTTTAATTTGCATATTTTCAGGGTGATCATGTTGGTAACCTGATGAAACGCGTGACACGAAACCATCCGGAAGAAACACTGCAAATTGGCATGGCCAAGGAACAAAGACGATCAAAGGACAAGGAACTGCCAAGTAGAAAACGGAAGCCGACCACAGTAGCAGTTAATATTGATGCCAAAAAGTTGAGAGAAGCCTGCTGCGAACTCGTCACTGTGAATGGGCGACCGTTCAGCGTAATGGAGGACACAGGATTCCGAATGATTATCGATCCCATTATTACAGCGTTAAACACTCAAACCGCGGAACCGAATGTATGTATCAATAGGCGTAATATAAAACAAGATGTAACCGAGTCAGCAGAGAACCTACGGCAGCAAATCATGAAGGAAGTACGAGGAAAAATGTTATGTTTAAAAATTGACACTGCCACGCGTCTGGATCGTTGTTTGTTTGGTATTAACATTCAGTATTCTGAGAATGGACAAATTGTTTTACGGAACTTGGCGATAAAAGAGTTTGCGAAAGCGCACACGAGCGAAAACTTAAAAAACGAGATAATTGATGTATTAAAATCGTTCAATATAACTGTCGATCAAATTTATAGTTGCACAACGGATAACGCGAATAACATTGTCAAATCCGTCCTTCTCCTCAGCGACGAGCAATCGGAAGTCCGAGCTTGCGAATGTCCTACTGCAGAACATTTAAATGACAGTGCGATTGGTGATGATTCTGATGGGTCAGAATCGTCAAGCGATTCTGATGTATCTTCAAGCGATGAGGAATTAGTCATGGAGGCACAGAGAGATACATTAGATTCTGAATTAGAAACCAGTCCACCTGCATTGAGCGACAAAAATGTTCTGCAGTACTGTCCGGAATGTTATATGGTGAAAAACCCATTCGAGCATAAGGTTTATAGCATTCCATGCGCAGCTCACACACTTCAGTTGTGTGTTGCTGATGCCTTGAAAGCTGATAACAAGATCAAACCTGTAATATCCAAAGCACGTAAATTATGTACTAAACTGCGAACCCCAACTTTTGCACAACTTTTGACGGAACAGGAGTGTTCAAGACCGTCATTAGATGTTAATACGCGATGGCATTCGACGTTCGATATGTTGTCCTCACTGCTGACGTTAAAGGATGCATGTTCTGAAATTGCGGAAAATATTTCGAACCAGAATCGACGGAAAAATCGAAAGTCAGACAATACCGTTAAAAGCTTCACAAATTTAAGTGAAAAAGAGTGGAAGACAATTTACAATATTTGCGAAGCACTGAAGCCTGCAAAAGTTGCGACTAAATGTTTGCAAGACAGTCAACTAACTGTGGGAGATTTTTACAACTCGTGGCTTCAGTGCAAATTAAAAACTAAAAATATTAATATTCCCCTTGCGCAAAATCTTGTTAAATCCATGGAGGTCAGGGAGAAACGTCTCTTGTCAAGTCCAGCGATTTCCATGGGTTTGTTCATGGATTCAAGATTCAGAGTATTATTAACGGATGAGCAGAAAGTCGAAGCTGAATACAGTTTGGCAGATCTATGGAATCGCTATGAACAGTTGAAAATTAATCAGGAGGAATTGTCATTTCTGAATGATACTGTGTCTACTCTCGAGGGTACGAGTGACCTCGACGATGTTGTTGAACAATTAATGGAACAAAGAGAGTGTCATCAAGAAAAGAACGCTTGCGATATACGATTACTTCTTACAAATTTTGCTGCGACACCCAGAATAAAGAAAGACGTGAACATTCTCCAGTATTGGCATCAGAAACGGGAAAGTGACCCGGAATTGTATGTCCTAGCAAACATTGTATTGTCAACGCCAATGACCCAGGTCTCAGTCGAAAGATCGTTTTCACATTTGCGGCAAATATTGGATATATTGCGATATAATCTGTCATCTCAAATGATCCAAGATATATTATTTGTACGTTGTAACAGTTACTTCTCTGCGACTTCTGAAGATACAAAATAGGACGTTATATAGGACGACGATAATGTTTATGATATTTATTTGTTAATAATGTATATAGTCTACTAATAATTTGTGTTGACTTTTATAGTCTAGTATTTATATACTTAATTGTGGCTGTGTTATATTGTTGCCAATACAAAGAAGTTGGTTAAAAAATGTGTTGCTTCATTATAAATACGTTTATCTTTCCGGAGATATGTTATTTATCTAATAAGTTTCCCACCTATTTCTATCCAGGCTTGCTTCTATCCAGGAAACTTTTTAAATGCGTTAGACTAATTTGAATAAGTAAGTTTAAACAAGGAATGAAAAACGTTACGAAATAACGGTCCGTAACGCTATTTTTGTTATGTTACCTGGTGCACCAAGTGAGGTCGTCACCGTCGGCAGTTTGACCTGGTGCACCAGGTGGAACCATCGCCGTCGGCAATTTGACCTGATGCACCAGGTGGGGCCATCGCCGTCGGCAGTTGAACCTGCACCACCAGGTGGACCGTGTCCTTAACATGGACCACGACTTAACATTCCTTATTTACTTCAGTTGACATAACGTAACAAAACTGGTTTTGATACATTTATATAGTTACAAGGATTGTAACTAAACTCTGTTACACATTTCGTTTTGATACATAACGTAACTAAATTGGAAAAGTGTGTTTAGTTATGATACGTAACTTAACGAAATTCGAACGTTTAGTTACAATACCGTATCATAACTAAAGTATCAAAACGGTTTCCATACTTCCGTTACGTTACTTTCGCCGTCCCTGCTCTTCACTGATTTATGTTATAACTGAGGTGTACAATTGTCATGAGTATATCAGTGAATATGATATAAGTTATGTGTTTATGAGTAAATATGATATAAATGAAAATTCCTTTTTAGTTCTGGCCCAATTTTCTGACGCATTCACATCTTGCATCCTTCTTCGCGCATTGACACGATGCCAGCAGGAGAGAGAACGCTTCAGTTGGCGTTCGTTCTCCGGTATATAGTGTCACGTCCGCCCTCCGGGGGGCTTTGCCTCGTCGGGTCGCGTCCGCGACCCTTGATGAACCGTAATTGATTGAAGATTAATTATTTCAAGGGAATTGTTTGACATTTTTTTTCATTTCGCTATTTTGCTTTTGATTAGAAAAAATCATCCAATTTCAATTGTGATCGATCAATATGAAATGACAAACAATTAAGAATTACAAAATTAGCAATAATTTGTTGTATTTAAATAAAAAGTTTTTATATTTTTTAATGAAATGTAAGACAAAAATTAATTCAAATACAGCTGAAATTAAAAACTGTTTATGTTTATAAGATTGCCAATACTGATGAATTCATATAAAAATATATCGAACAATACCAAGTTATTAATGAAACAATTAAACTTGTTGTTATTTTATTGTTATTATTATATTAAATTTTGTTGTCATTAAGGGTAGGTAAAGTAATAGTATTTTAATAAAATGAAAAAGAAAAAACTAAACATTAATGACCTAAATTCAATAGAACAGTTTTTCTACTGCTAAAATTCGCAATTTTAATTTTAAATTGCTATTTTTGCTTATGACTAAAAAATAAAGGGTACAAAAAAAATTATCTAAGAAAATTATCGTCTTATTTTTGACGTCGATTATGCCGACTGAATTGATTGATTTAGTTTTGAAACACCCTGTACATATCTTTCTTTATTTCTCATATATCCAAAATCTTTCTTTATTTCACATATGTAAAACTTTGTGCTGTCAAAAATGTTAATTAAATAACATATCTGTGGGTTCCCGCAAAAACCAGCTAAGTCCTTTTTTTAATTATCGTTTTATTTTAATTTTAACAAATATTGTAGTTCAGATTAAAGAAACAAAATGCCTACGATAAATGGGGCTACTAAACTGATATTTAATTTTATATTGACGTTGTTTCATTAGCAAAATCATATAGTTTTGAAACTTTATACTCAAATATCTCAGAAAACATTAAAAAGTAACTTAACTGGTTTTTGCGGGACCCCACAGATATAAGCGACATTTGGTCAATCTCTATACCTTTGATTACTCTTACTTAGGCTTGCTTAAACCTTGACAGTTTTCGCATATTGTAAATGTAAAACTATCGATACTGTCGATAAACTATGGAGATTTTAGCAAGCCTAGTCTGAGTACAGGGAAAAGACTTGGGAAGCTTTAACAATTTTGTTTAGTAATTTTAAATAAATATTTTTCGTTCAATTAAAAAATTCATAAAAAATATATCTGTTTATAAAAATTATGAAACAACGATTAGTCCATAATAGATGAATAAATATTTACATTTATAATAAATATGAATTTAATTATTATTTTTATTTTTAGTGGCATTATGCGTCCCAGCTTTTCCCGCAACTTTAACATACACGTCAGTCTAACAAAATCTGTTTTTAAATGTCCTAGCTTGTTCTGAACATGTAATTGTGAAACACATTAGAGCGCAAAAATTGTTTTGTCTTAAGAAAAGATCTGATTTCATAGCACGTTGATCGCATTGCTTTTAATTAATCTTGAACAGTGGATGGCGTGACAAATAATCCAAGACAACCACACATGTCGAATTGAATGAAATTAGAGTTTGAAAATAAAATTAATTCGTTGTGATTTTATACTCCATTTCTGGGGACAGTGTGGTTGTTCGAAAGTCAGTTAATCAATTAAATTCATGAAAAACCTTGAGAAAAAATGTCCCATATAAAGACCGTTTCTCGATTATATTTTTGAAAAATAGGATTATTATATCGCACCTCAAGACCATCTTGATTCAACCGTATTGTAAAAATCTTATCAATATTGTACATGGATTTCATGTACTTTGTAATCTCCATAACAGCAGTGAGAGAAATTCGGAGTCCTTCGGCAGTCTGATAAGTCAGAAATTTGTCAGCAGTTATCCGCTTATCAATCACATGTTTCTCCCATTCGTCAAGTTTTTTCACAGCGTCTGCTAATACCTATTAAACAGTGTAAAAAATATAAATTTAATCCTCCAGTGAAAATATCATGAGGTGATGAAATTTTATCATATTGACATTGTATCAACACGGACATTTTATCGAAAAGACATAACACTCAAGACTTATCTCATGACTGGCTTTTTCTGAAATCGTCAGTGCTTCACCCCGAGATTTTGCCTTACAGATAAAATGTCTTCTATAAAATTCTATCAAACCAATACAATATCCTACTGACATTTTATCAAACCTTCAATGTATCTGATTACATTGAATCTTACAGACATTTGACTATACAGACAATTTATCTGCTAAATATTTTATCGCACGGACATAATATCTCACCGACATTTCACTTTATAGACAAATTATCAAACAGAAATTGTATGTTGCAGACATTATATCAAACCGTCATCACCCCGTTTTTACACGTTGTAAATCTTACGAAGGGTTTTTTGAACACACCAACCTTTGAAATAATATTAGGGTGTACAAGTTATCACCTTACAACATGTAAAAACACTTACGCTATCGGACCATACTAATTGCTTTGATAATTATCTATTGAATACACTTACTGCGAAGTGTGGGCTGTTTTCAGAAAGACCTTCAGTTGATGTGCCCAAATTTAACGCATCAAATGTGTCGTTCACCCATAGGCAGAACTTCGAAGTTTCATCAGAATCTTTTAAATTAGGCACGTAGCGTGTATAGAACTGTAAAGCTGTTGCCACCGTTTTGCTGAAAACCTGCAAAGATTATCCCCTTTTTAGCACCCTATGAACGATGAATATTATTTAATATTCGAGGAACATTCTCAGAATGTAATTTGTTTGCAATAAAATAATAACAGAGCTTTATTAAACTTAAGTAATTTAACCTGTGTGGCCAATCGAACTCTCATTTTCGCAGTACTGTTCAAATATACGTGACTAGTCGTTAGCTTTGGACACAGGCGCATCCTCCCAACAGAACTGTTATCTTCTTTAAGAAGAATTTCAAAATGTTCCCACTTGATAGAATTACCATCTACATTCATCTATGAAACAAATCACATGTATTAAAAAGTATTACTTTGGTGTACAATGCTAACTGGTGAAAAAAATCTGATTATATTATTTTAAATACAGTTATTGCTATTATTGGAAAACAATTACGGTTTTTATTTAGTCATTTTAGATGAAATAGTAAGACTAAATGAAAGAGTACCTGTAACACTTTGTTATTATGCAGTGTATTTCGTACAGTTTTAATTAAGTGTGGCGTATCAGAGAACACAAATATCTTTCGATTTTCGTCATTTGGATGTTCAAAGAAACATTTAGTTTTTCCAAATTTACCGTTGACGCCAAAAATTGTCCAAAATTTTCTGTTGTTCGCAGCACCATCGCTAATGATGCCGTGAACCCTTGCACCAATTTTTTCCAGCAATATGATGCCTATAACAATAAAAAGGAAATAATTAACATGTTATATATAATATATTCCTTTATAAGAAAACATCCCAGCAAAAAATGTTGAACAGAAACGAATAGAAAAAATTGGATTTGTAACCAAATTCGGCATTCATTAGAATTAAATGGAATTACTTTTTCGTTTTTGAATGCTAGAAATAGTTGACTGAATTCCAACTGAGGAATTCAAAGTAAACCTTTTAAAAATGTCAACCTAACTAGAACTGAAAAGAATACAAAAGAATTCATCTTGTCAGTTTGAATTCAGATTTTGGAGTTGAACAAAAACTAATTCTTTATGAAGAATTCAAAATTACTCGTCAAAAACATTGAGAAATCGTTGGAATATAAAATAATAGAAAAGAATTGAAAATTAAAGTATGAATGCCGAATCTTTCCCAATAGGAATTCAATTTCTATTTTTCAATTCTTTTCTATTCTTTTCTATTCTTTTCTATTCATTATTTTTTGCTGTGATACTGATGATTCTTGAAGTATAAATGAATCACGTCAAACGTGAAAAGTCAAAATTTGGAATTGTTATAAAGTGGTTATATTCCTGTACAATTTTCTTACATTTGGTTAGCAGTTGTGCTATGACCGTTCCTTCAACTGGCCCTTTTGCAGCAAACACAGCCACAGGTTGAACATAAGTATCAAACATCGGCTGGAAAGCTATAACAAGCGCATGATCTGCTTGATCGTCGACGGTCGCAGCTTTACAGGTTTCGTCTCCAAAATCAACCAAACCCGAATATGTGAGAGACTGTGATTTGACAACAACACTTCTGCGAGTGCTCATTTCATCGATAAGCAGAACACCGTGTCTCTTTTCTTCAGGTTTTCCGTCAAACGAAACTTTCAGAATTTCGAAGAATTTTGGGTCAAATCCACAATTAAAATCAATAAATGATAAATATCTAAAATCAAAGAACAATGAAAAATTATATTGACGTCTCCAATCCCATCAACTAATGAAGGAAATTAACATACTATATATGACGTTCAATTCTATTATTTTATCTCCATGACAGATTCATAAACGTCATGAAGTTATTAATCTGTCATGGAGATAAAGTAATGAAGTGTTCATGGCTTTAGATTTTGTTGGTTTAGTTTGAATTTGAGTGAGATGAGTACGTGGGTTTAGATTTTGTGGTTTAGACAAACTCCAGCGAGTTTTGTACATGGGTTTAGAATTTCTTGGTTTAGTATGAACTTGAGTGAGTTGTGTACGTCGGTTTAGATTTTGTCAATATCGTTTAAACTTCAGTGAGTGTTGTACATGGATTTCGATTTTATTGGTATAGTTAAACTCTAGCGATTTCTGTACGTGGGTTTAGATTTTGTTAGTTTGAGTATAAGCAAATCTCTGGGTAATTGAACATTCATCGATAATTGTTTACATATTCTTCAGACTAAACAGTTTACGCTTAATTAAAATAACGTTTTAAATCCCTACCGTCTTATCGTTCTGATTGAAGGCAGAGGCAAAATATGATTGTCTCGGATGAAACGGTACCCCTTCGGCGAACGCATATGAATCAACAGACTCAAGAGCAGCCAATTCTCAGAGTAACGATTTTGTTTACAATTAGAATTTTTCGCAGCCATCATAATGTGACGTATCGCCTCCCTTTGATGTTTATCTACATTCAATTTATCCATTAAGTTTTCAACAGCTTTGTCATCTTGCTTAGACAAGCATTCCTGTGCCTTTTTCAAATTACTTTTCAAGTCATTAACTTGAGTGTGCAATCGATTATTCCTCATTTTGGCATTTTTGCTTTTTTAGTTGTCAACTCTACTTTCTTTTTTTCATCACTTGACATTTTCTTATTGAACCTTATCCGTTTACACGAACTGCCTTCACCCTCCAATCTTTTCTTTTTCAATTCAAAATTTCTCTTCACACTTAGACATTTATCACATGTGATATGATTTGTCAGTAATAACTGACACTGATCATGTCGAACAATACCAGCAATATCCTTGTGCGATACTGATGAGCTCATATCGGAATTACTTTCATAACCAGTACACACTTGATAAGAACTCAAAAGTTGTAAAACGCTCTCCAAATTATAAATGCTGTCAATGGAGTCGCTGCTTATTCCAATCGAGGTCAAAGCAAGTTTTTCGCCAACGATATTTATTGTCAATTTCAGGTCGTGTTGTATTAGAACTTCGATTAAAGGAATTGTTCTTGCTGTACCGTTTATGACCTTCGTAATTGTTTTGCTGAAACATATGGTTTGCTGACCAATTTCATTTTCTGCAGTGTAATTAATCCAATTTAATGGCAGCCGGTAATTCTTATGTTTCAGCAATTTGGAAAAGGTTATCATTTCAGAAGCGCCATCAGTTGTCGCACTGTTATGTCCGCTATCATCATCTTCAAGCGTACATGTTGCTTGGGGGTCCGGATCCTCTGGATGTATTGAATCGTCCTGTGAAACGTTAATCGTTTCAGGGAAATTGTCTGTAGTGGGCAAAAATCTCGATGGAATAGCGCCTGGGAGTAGTCGTGCTAGTTTATACGGAGACTGAAAGAAATATTAAACATAAGACAAGCGATTACAACAAATATGAGATACTCGCAAATAAATATGACGCAAATTGAATGCACGTGTTAAGAATTGTACTTCGGATAGTTTTTGTTTAATTAAGATTGGGGTAGGTTTTTTGTTTAATTTAACTGCAGCGAGTACTGCACTTGGTTAGTTTTTATGTGTTTAATTATAAAATAAAAAAGCTCTTAGAAGGGTGACATTACAG
This sequence comes from Ceratoteleas bidentatus, assembly GCA_022817645.1. Lineage (NCBI taxonomy): Eukaryota > Metazoa > Arthropoda > Insecta > Hymenoptera > Scelionidae > Ceratoteleas > Ceratoteleas bidentatus. Next base: position 10,611 of record JABFPB010005441.1, read on the forward strand.
CCTTAAAAAAATCTGTAATTGAAAGTAAAGTTTGCTGAGCCAACGTCTAAAAAAATTGCACACTCTCTTCAGACTCTTTAATCAGACTTTTTTTAAGATATTTTAAATTGATTACACTTGAATGCTCATTAGCAGAAACATTTCCATCTTTATTTAAAAAAAATTTATTATTGGATCATTATTAGACTGCGGATTTTGATGCATTAATTTTTTTTACGAATTTCGCCTTGAAGTAAAAAACGTATGATAAAAACATGAGGTAGAATCATTTAAAATGATGGTACTGAAATATGTAAGATTTATGCAAAATAAAATGAAATATTCTGCATGATTTTTTGGTTAGAAAAGTTTATATTCATATTAATTTTATAAACTGTTTGATTATTTCTCCTTTACAAAAATTAATTGCATTATTTTTATTAATGCATTTAAATTTTTAATTTACATTACTAATTAATGTAATTAATTCATTTATAGAACAAAAATAACATACTCTTCAACAAATCAATGAAGAAGATTCTTTAATATATAAACAATTAAAAAAATGATTTCATTTTTACTTCATTATTTATTTTTATTTTTTATATTACATTTTTATACCGTTTTATTTGATTAAAAATGCGTAATTTATATTAAAAAAATTACTTTACAAAATATTTATTTACTATAAATAAGTTTTAAATTCAAGCATATTTTATCTATTATAATAATTTCATTAAGATATACCACTTTTATTGGATGCCTAATAAAATTACTAAGAATTTCTAATTTTTTAAAATTATAATAATAACTTTTTCTTCATTTCATAAATTTCATTTTATACATATTTCTCCATTCATTTATTTAATTTTAATAAAAAATTGTTTGTATACTAATTATTTTTAAATACATAAAATTTAATATTTTATTTTTAATAAATTATTTTCTACGAAAATTAAAAAAATTACTATGAAAAAATTTTATTCAACTCCTTAATTTATTTGTAGGTTAATTAAATTTAAAATAAAACTTGAAGTTAATTTAACTATTAATTTTCAAAATGAAAAAAGAACGTTTTAATAAATTGAATTTTGTCAAGAAATCATAAAAACGAGAAACAAGATCATCAATCAGTGAATTATGCAACATTTGTAATAATGCACTGACTGCAACGGTTTGTATTTCATAAACTAACAAAACATTATTGATACTTACGATTCCAACAACATTTCCTGCGGAATCAAGCAAACGCCTTTCGGTCATAACCTCTTCCGGCAAAAAATGTTTGTCGCAGACGAAATGGCTGTTCCTCAACATGATTCCGATTGCTTCCTCCCATTTCTTCTTGACTTCGGCATTTTTCAATTGTTGAAAATAATGCCGCTTGTCAGGGCAACTTTTGCAACCGGAATTGCAACCTGGCACACAGCACTTTGTCATGTTTGTTTGAAACACGATCAAAACATTCGTCTTCGCGGTTCCAGCGGTGACGAGCAGCATGCGCATGCGTGTAAACCCACGTGACTCGAAAGTCGGGCTAAGTGCCTACTAGCGCCTTCAGCGGAAAATGATATTAATGTTCCGCGGAAAATACATTGCGGGATAGGAGCGTTGCACAGGGCTGTTCCAGACTGTTCCCCAGGCGATTTTTGATCTGGCAAGAGTCTGGCCAGAAAAAACGGTCTGGCCGCCCAGACGGCTTGCCTACCCCGAGCAGTATGGATTCAGTCTGGACAAAAGGGTCTGGCGAGATTCGCGTTTGCCAGATTCTTTCCAGACTCTTGCCAGACACTTTTTGATCTTACAAGAGTCTGGCCAGAAAAAACGGTCTGGCCGCCCAGACGGCATGCCTACCCCGAGCAGTATGGCCCAGACGGCTCACCTTTCCCCAACAGTATGGATTCAGTCTGGACAAATAGATCTGGCGAGATTCGCGTTTGCCAGATTCTTTCCAGACTCTTGCCAGACGCTTTTTCGGTCTAGGAAGAGTCTGGCTAGCGAAAACGGTCTAGTCGCCCAGGCGGGTTTTCGTTAAATTCACTTTTTTGTCAGAAAATCAAAATAAATACTAACACAGATTTCATTGATAGTATTACTTATTTTATTGGGAAATTGTCTGAGTTTTGTCTGACGTACATTAGAATATTTAATATATTTACAATTATGTTGTCAAAATAACAACATCCGTCTGTTTTACACATTAACATTGATAAAAATTTGTTCGAATGCATTATTCAGAATATAGTTATAAATGGTTTAGCAGAAATAGAAAATACAGAATACCATTTTAAGGTAAAATCGCAAGTATTATGAGGGGCTGAGTCAAAAAAACGAATGAGCATTTTAACGAAAGGGGTGTGTAATGCGATGTCATACAATCGATGTGAAACGTGCCGAATCCAGGGCTCAGTCGGTAAAGTTGAGCTTTGCGATAATAGATGGCACTACTGTGAAAGACAAATTAAATTCGGAGTAGGATTCGAATATCCGCAATAATTATGGCTCAGGGCCAAGTTCCATACTCGGCATTTGCCAGACTGTGCATTTGCCATACAAAGCAAACTTCACAGCGCACGACGCGAACGGGTGAAAATATCGCCTACGTCCCTTGTAGAAAAATATCTCTGAAAATGTCTGACAAAACTCTGCATTACTCTGAAAAACTCTGACAGTCTCAATTATCAGAGGGTTTCAGAGTTTTTCAGAGGTTTTCTGAGGTTTTCAGAGTTTCA
>JABFPB010005442.1:0-13316 GCA_022817645.1 Ceratoteleas bidentatus
TAACCTTTTTTTTGAATTTTGTTAAATTAAAAAAAATTTTCTTTGAATTGATTTTGGAATTTTTTAAAATTTTTGTGATTAAAAACAATTATTTTTGATTTTTTTTATTTTTTTGAGAATTAAAAAAAAATTTTTTAATTTTCTTGAATTTTTTTTTATTTTTCTCAATTTTTTTCAATTTATTCAATTTAAAAAATTTTTTTATGTTTTTTTGAATTTTTTTCAATTTTTAAAAAATTTTTTTGATTTTTAAAAATTTTTTTGATTTTTTTTTGATATTTTAAAAATTTTTGTTGAATTTCTGTTTAATTTATTTCGAATTAAAAAAAATTTTTTTCGAATTTTTTTGAATTCTTTTCGATTTTTAAAAAATGTTCTTAATATTTTTTTGAATTTTTATGAATTTTTTTTTAATTTTTTTGAATTATTTTATATTTTTTTAAAATTTTTGTTTATGTTCTCGAATTTTTTGAAAATGTATTTGAATTTTTTAAATTGTTTTGAATTGTTTTTGAATATTCTTGAATTTTTTTAATTTTTATGAATTTTTAAAAAATTTTTTTTTGAATTTTTTTGATTTTTTTGAATTTTTTCTGAGTAAAAAAATTTTTTTTTTGAATTTTTTTCGAATTTAAAAAATTTTTTTTCAATTTAAAAAGATTTTTTTCGAATTTTTTTTGATAATTTTTGTTTTAGATTAACAACTTATAGCATTTTAAGAATGAATTGAAAAGTAAACAATTAATTTAGCCAAACAAAAAAACACGGTGAATTTTTTCACTTATGCTACCAAAGGTTTACACTTAGAATAGATCTTAAGGTGGGACTATCATAAATCGAAAAATTACAAATTTTTATAAAATAGACATATGTAATACAATTTGCTACCATCTATCATCTGACGGAAGAAAAAGTAACGTTCACCGTTTAAAACCAGAGATATTGGATGTCGAAGTTGTGGGAAAATACATAGGCAGAATAGGCAGAATTCAATTCAGTTGTCTATTAATTGAAGTATCTCGGAAAAAAATTACAGATTTAAAAAAAACTAAATTTGTTTGTTTATTATTTTAACAACGGTAAGTTGCATAAAAATGCGAAGTCGCCGTCTAGTTTAAACAAAATAATTAAACATAACTCGGATCTAAAGGAAATGCGACAGCCCATTGGCCGAACGAGTACAGTCAAGTAGAAAAAAAAAACAATTATATATCTCGGTGAAATTATTTAAAACGTTTGATATCGACAATTATAAGTTATTTTAATTATTATTCACCGAATACTGTACAGCTATCTACATTTTCACTATCATTAGCAATCGCAAGAAATAATTTATGTTTTGAACATGACTGTCACGATAGTCCCACCTTAATTTGTAGACTTTTTAAAGTCAGTTATAGCGCCTAAAGTCCGTAATATTTAGACAAGTAACTGTACGCATGAATTCGTTTAACCTGAATGTGCCTGTCTGAATCTAAGACATTATGTTTTACTTTAAAATATTTGGTGAAAATTAAGTAACTTGAATTTCAAAGTAACTGATATATATCGAGATTTCAAGTTAATAACTTGAAGTCTATAACTTTAAAATTAAACTAAAATACTCATCTATACTAGAATGTTAAAGTATAACTTGAAATGGCCCAATCGGGCCGTCTGCTATATATTGGGTCACCCCCCAATTTTTAAACACCGCTCTTTTTTGTGATACGATTTTTATAACAAGAATATTTTATGCAAAAATGATATAACTCAATACAAATTCATGTCAACATCATTTGAAATAAACAATATACGACACATAGCTAAATTCAAGTGCAATCGTTATAACTTTTCCAAAAATAATATGATCTGTTTACAAAAATAATATAACTTAGAAGGATTTGTGTGCACTCTAAAAAATGGTCATCTTACGTTAAGAATATATTCCGATAAAGTCATCCATCTACCGAAACAATAATTTCCACTGACGGTTAACTGATTCGTATTTCCATAACCTCACTTCCGATCATGGTAGCCAGAATCCGGTTACGGTAGCCGGAATTCCTCTCACGATATTTGATCGGATTTTCCGGATATGGTTACCGGATTCCGTCTACGGTAGCTGGATATTTTGTAGAGTGTGTAAAAACAACTAGTTTATTCCAAAGTTTGATGTATGTTTAATATTATAGACCCATTTGTTTCAAGATACTATGATACACTTAATTATAAATAATATCAATATCAAAAAATGACCCGGTTGCTATACAGGCCAACCTGTGACTGATTCTGACTGATTGGTAACTTGGGATCAGTATCAAGAATCAGTTAACTGTCAGTCAGATTTGTAACCAAACTAAATGCGGTGTTGCCAGATCTCGACCTTTCAGTTTAAACGGAGAAAATACGGGAAAAAATGTTGATGCTAAATTAACATAAGATTCAATGTGGAGACATTGATGCTAATTCAACAACGAATATCTGCTGAATTGACCTCTGGTGCGTCAGTTGTGCCGATTTCGGAACAACGGTCAAAAGTAGGGGCAAACGTTGCTTTTCAATATCCGGGGCATATGATGCCCCGGTTTGGTACATCAAATGTACCTGCAGGGATATCTGATGTATCAGACCAGGGCAACATTTGTCCCGGCCTCCAGTACAAATGTTGCCCAAGCGTTTGGCACTACCGATGTACTTGCAGGGACAACGGATGCACCAATATTTTTTCCGGGTATGCCTCAACTTATTAAAAGTGTTGGATTTAGCACAAGAAATACGTTGATTTAGCATCAAAATTTTTTCGCGTGAACGAAATTACCTCACAGACATTTTTCGAAGAGGAAAAGTGTTTCAAAACTGACTTTTTCGGTGGCTTGTCGTGACGCGGAAATGGTTTACGTTTTGGGTAATATCTTTGACAAACTAACTTTGACCCCCAATTTTTTTTATGATCCCGTATCATTAGACGCTAATCTAAAGACCAGTTATCTATCAGACGTCTTTCGAGGAGGGTAAGGGTTTAAATTTCTTAATGCATAATCAGGAAAATGTCCCGATCATACTAATCAGACTTCTCCTGATTGACAAGAATAAAATGTTTCTTCTCCAAATAGAAACAAAGAAATCACAATCAAAGTTAAGTATTTTTCGCGAATACTTAACTTTAAAATTTATTCTGGATTAGAAGAAATGGTATCATTTATTATATTTTCAACATTTTAAACTCACATGTTTTAGTTCAACAAAATTAATGTAAAAAGACACATTAAAAATGTTAGTGGAATTGTTTCTTGGGTTACCATAAAACAATAACTATTTCCCAAACATATTTTTATACAATAATTAATAATTTATTTATTGATATACAAATTACTTCTGACTGTCAAGAATAAAGAGTTTCTTATAAACAGAAACAACAATGCTGGCGCTAATACGTATGTGTGCGACTTGCAACCGGAATGCTATTCTAGTTCATCTGATTTCGTTTTGACTATGTTGGAAAATATTCTTGGATACAGAATTGAATATTCTTATCGGTAAACTATGATGTCTTGAACCAAGAATATTCCCATTCATTTAAATGGAACTCGGCGAAGAAACTTTTATTCTTAAAATAAGTGGATCATTTCTAAGAGTGTATAGTATAAATCAATTACTTCATAATTCATAGCGCGGATGAAAATTCAAGTTGGAACTTGAAAAGTGTCTTTCTCTTGCATTATCACTGTAAATCTTAACAATCTATATTATTGAAAAACTTGTTATGTTTAATACATAACGCCGGTCAACCAGACCTTAAATGTCACGTCATAAATGGTACATTTGCGCAAACAATTATCAAACATCACACTGTTTATCAATTCAATCATCATCTTTCGAAATGTCAGTAAAATCAGAGGTTATGAGTCATGTTTCAGTCACACGGTTCTGTAATTTTAAAGTTCAACTCTAAAATTAAACCGTTTTTACAGTATAGTACGTAATGTCTTTCCATACGCATCTGAAAAAACTGCAAACTGTGTGTCTCGAGTGAATCGTATAACAAACACAAGTTGGAAACTCTCGAGTCGTTCAGCAGACAGACAGGCTGAAGGCCGGCGCTCCGAAATCGTTCATGTGTGATTAGCGGGACTCCGCGTTCGCGTCGTCCTCGAGCCGTCGATAATCAACCTGCGACAGGCTCGGCGCTCTCGCGTAAGTCGTCGCCGACACGACTGACTTGAATCGTATAACGCGTTTAAGCGAGTGCACAGCTCCGCCGCCGATAATCAAGCGATAAACTCTCGGCGGCGCTCTGCCGGAGTGGGCGCTCAGCCGCCTTAATTAGTTGCGAAAGTTGCGCCGATACGTGCGTAGGATACGCAACAAGTTTTATCACATAAGGACACGCTCCGGCTAATTGAATGCGCGCAAATGTCGCGCGACAGTTGGCTGTCAACGAATCGGAGGCGCAAATTGGCCGATCGTCGCGGAAAAGGAACGCCAGGCGGTATTGGATTTCGCGTCCGGGGACTTTGATCAGAGAATTACGACACGAGTCAATCAGCGCACGTGCTAAACCCAATTCTTTGACACAGACCCGCAAAATATGCATAGTTTTTACTGTATTATGTATCAATCCAAGGATGGCTTCCTTTGTCATTGGAAGGCACGAGGTGGATTTGATTTAATGAAGTTTGGAAATGGGCAAATGTTTCCTAAAGGCAAATATTGCAGATTACACTCTGGAAATGCTACTTAACAATTAACACAGTTTGTAACGAATGGTTTGAAACAAAAAGAATTGTGGTTGAAAAAACCTCCTATGGTTTTGAATGTAAAAGTAGAACTATATAGCTGGCGCCCCCACTTCAAAATTTAAAAAAATGTTCCATAATTTTGCTAATTATGCGCAAATTTCCTCCCACAATGACAAAAAATTTTCTGCATTTATAACCAATTTAAATGATATTGCAAGTATGGGGGCAATAGCTACAGATTAAGCTAACTTTAGTCGAATAATAACAAAATTCGAAAGAACTTCATGGAAAAAATCATCATTTGATCTAAATGCTTCAAAGAATGCATATTTTGATGTTGATGATAATTGGAACCTGACATTGAAATAGATAAGATTGTTTTCTGGAGTAGAGTGAAGAGGTTCCAACATAATTAAAAAATTATTATTTTTTTAAACTTTGAACGCAGCAATAATTTTGTAATAATTTTGTACTCCACATATGGTATATTGTAAATTTTTTACTTGCACTCTTAAAAATTCCCTATTGCCATAGCAAAAATCCTTCTGTGACAATACCCTCCCTTTTTTAAGGTTATCAGGACGTACCGCATACGCATACGTTTTCTTTCGGAAACAGATATCTTGCTGTCTCAGAATGAAAATCATTTTAGGAGAATCATAATGACTTTTATGCAACGAGGGCCGAAAGTTGATCATTCCCGATTGATGCCATATCGATGCCTTCCTCTTACCACACTCTAAAAAATGTTATCTGAAATGGGAATGCGGTAGGTGGAATCCGCATGTCGTATGTGGATTCCACCTGCGCATGTGGAATTCTATCTGCGGCAATCCGATTCCACTTGCGGCATAACATTACTTTTTAGGGTGCATCTCGTCGCCTGTCTCTGACTCGCAAGGGTCTGGCTCGCGATCATTTACCTCGTATTAGAAATATCTGACACTTACATAGATATGACGCAAAGCTTGACATGCCTTGTGCAGATAACAATTTCTGATGTATCTAATCAGAGAAACATACGGTTTAAGTAATTTTCTTTTCAGTGGTTTGTTCAACTTCAACGTTTCGGTCTAATAAATATCCCCTATATTTCGCTTCAATTTTGGTAGGACATTTTTTCCTGCGTGTGTGTGTTCAAAACGTATCAGACAAGCATTTTCTACATATACTTCTTTATCGATATAATACAAATTAATATTTTTACGAAAAGATTGCTGGAAAAATATTTCCGTGGTCAGGAATCGAACATGAAGTTAGCAAGACTTATATATTTCACACTACACTTTACTAGTAAAATAATGGGATTAAAGGTTTCACTGTAATAAAAAACAGAAGAAAAAGTCTGAAAATTAAAGCTCCGTTTTGCAACTGCCAGGAAATATAGTAACTTTATATTTTATTTTCTTTTACATGAGAATGTATCAGTGCGATACATCTGGTAATGCAAGATGCTCAACAAATATGAAACTGGAGTCTCTGTCCTTCGGATGATATTTCGCACGGATTTTTGTCGCAGATATTTCGTCAGTTTCATTTATTCGAATGATTCAATTTCGTTTATTCGAATGACGCGGTAGTTTAATTAAAAGAATGGCGTTTTTTGGGAAATATGAGACGCGGGCTTGGTTGGGATTATAAAATTGACGAAAGCAATTATGTCTTGGCGCGAATGCGGGAAATCAAGCGTACTTAAAAGACGCCGAATCGGGCGCGGATGATAAGGAAATTAGAGAGGAAATTCGCATCCAATAACCGCTCGCGATGTATTGTTATTAATTTGGAATGAGGGAGTCCGTGGAAAATGACATTCGCCAAAAATTTTGAGAGTTCAAAGTTGTCAATTTAAGACATGGAAAATTGACGCAAGGCAAATAAACAACTTGTTTCGTTCACATACGTTTTCTTGCGTTAGTCAGAAATCGATATCGTACAATATATATCGTACAATTTTTAATTATTTTATTCGCCAAAACAGTTTACAAAAAGATATCGTAATAATAATTGCCAAAATATCATCTTATAATGTATATTTTCCTTCTTAACTTACCACCTTTTCAGTATTCTAACAAATTTCGCGAAATAGTGAATCAGTACCAGAAGAATCTTTATCGTGAAATTCCCTAAATCTTTAGATAGTCTTCCTCAACTTTCAATGTTCACTCGACGTTTTTGTCGTTGTAATTTTCGTTCGCCGATGGCAAATCGCGAAGCTTCTTCTTACGGAACGGTTTAATTGGAACTGTAACGTGAAATCCAACGTGAAACAAAATATGAATTCGGCTTTGTGCCGCGCGCAATGTGTCGAAAGGAATTGGCATTAAAAAATTATCGACCTCGCATCTTTGCTAGCAAATGAACTTCATCTGCTGCGAAGCGGGAAATTGAATCCACTATTTTAAAACAACTCGCGAACGCTCCCGGCAAATTACGTCGCTCGTTCGAACGACCACGCAAATCATTTTCGCGACGACTGCGAGCAAATACGTTGCGATGATAATCAATTTACAATAAACAAATTCAAAACAACGTTTGCACGATTCGCAACTTTACAGCCGCTTAATGCATTTAGCAAAGGAACATTTAGCAGTGGAACTTCTCGAGTTTGTTCCGCAAGTAGTGCAAGTGGAAAATAGTCAGCCCAACTCGAAGTCTAGTGTTTTGCGTCGAAACAGTAAATTTATACACTTACGATTAGATAATTCGATTAATTCAGCGTTCATAATAATAAAAGCTTAATCTAATTTATCGCATTTTTCCGCAGGCAAAGTAAAAGTGTCGATTAAAATTAATAGGTTGAAGTGGCCGCACTGTTAAAAATCTCAGGGCGAAGCTTTTAGGGGTGACGTGTGAAATATTTTGGTGTCAATCTTGAAAAATCAACTCGTTTTTCGAGTGGATATTTAGAGGTTAGAATTCTTTTGACTAAAAATAAGATTTGTTATATCTTCGTATGTATAGAAAAATCGGCGTACGTTTTTTCTCATCCAGTGTAATGATTTATGACAAATGAAAATTAAGAGATATTTAAATTATTAGAAAAATCAAGGGATTTCAAAACTTTCTTCAGTGTAGAATATCTTTGGTGTGGAATATTCTGGAGTGTTGAAGATTGAAATTTTACACCAATCTGAAGCAAAATTTCAATCTTCAACACTTTTTTAACACCAAATTTTTATCAGTGCGTGATGAAAGTCAGAGAAAAAGTTCGAGTGTATTATTATTTTGGATAAGATAAAAAACGCGCTTATTTTCAACACGTGGAAACAGTCGCGAAAGAAACTTCGCCATCAATAAGCGGAGAATAACGAAAGCAATTTGCCCAACGCCTTTGAAAGATAAATGTTCTGTAAACGCTCTTTAGTCACACTTCATTAATCGAATCATTAACATGAAGTGACTCCAACTTCTTTAATTTCATTATGCCAAGTTTCAATGGCGCGGCTGACATCGATTGCTCGGCAAATTATTTATTTCGTTTGAAACTCGTTCGATGATTCGATGAAAAGTTAATGAATTCGATTATTACCATTCCGCTGGCCTCGTCATTAGCTATTCGCTTTTGTTATTCATTATTTTTAAATTTAAGATGTAAAGACATACGAAATATAGAACCGTTATACTGGTACCGGTTCCTACACCGAGAATCATGGTAACTCCGATTTTTTTCAGTTCTGCTTAAATGTAGAAATAACGATTCCTTGCGTGTGAGGTTAATCTGGAGTAGCCATTAGACTTCTCAAAATGAATCGGTTCGAAACGGTTCCGGTTTTTGGTTTCATTCGCTGGAAATTCTGTGATCTATTAAACGACGTTCTATCTAGCGGAAGTCGAATATCGTTACTTTGTATTTAGTAATAATAATGCTTATTAACAAATGGCACATTTGGTGATAAGTATCAAAAAATCCTAGTCTTACAATCATGTGACTAATATGGAATAATTAATGTATTTGTTACCTCGCACTTTTACGAGAAAGTGAATCACTTGTCAGCAGTTTCGTATAAAACAATAAACCGTGCCAAATAAATATCAGTCAGCCTAGATAACCGAGTGATAAATAAAGTTGAGCGTTGCTAACAAACGGACTCGCATTTCGACGGGTTTACGTATATGTGGGTTGAAGGCACTGTTTATTTATTCACGTTTCCTATTTCTTTAAATGACCTGCATCCTACATCATCCATAAAAATCGTTTGAATAGAGAAGCAGATTCTTGCTTCAAGGATAATGCTTAACAGACGACTCAATTTTTCGAATATGTAAATACAATCGATGCGATGCACTGCTTTACAAAGCAGAATGGAATGCGTACCGAGTCAAATTAAATTATTATTCAATTTCATTCATGCTTTTTCCAAAGAAAACACAATTCAAACTTCATTGTAAACAAAATTGTATCAATTTACATACGATCCCAACTGAATAATGTGTGGACAAATATCCAAAATACGTGCAACCAAGTATCAAAATATCATGAATTAAAATAAAACGTGTATGAATGTTGATTTAATGAACTATAACGTAAATTTAACGTTTTTACGTTTTATTAGCAGATATTGCGCAACATATTTAATAAAATTATTCCCTTGTAATTTTGTATATTGCACTGCATTTGTAAATGTATTGAACTAAAAATTATAATATGTATTTTTGACATAATAAGACTACAATTATTAATTTCATTTTTATTACCATTATAAATTACACCCACATAATTTTACAACTTGCATTCTGTATTTCTAATTCTGTAATTCTAGTGCTTCTTCGAATAGTTTCCATCTTCTTAATACCGCTAAATCGAAACGTTAACCCCATTCGCGACTGATTCCGATGCAACAAAAGAGCGAAAAAATTGAATTAAACGAAACTCGGTTCGCGGATTTTCGGAATCGCACAATAAGCCGCTCGAAAATGCAAATCCCACGCGTGTCAATGAACAATCGCTGCAATATCAACACACGCGGCACGTTTAGGTCCGCATTAGTGGTGTTTTTAACGAATGACGTCATGACTCGCCCGCAGTTGAGTTATCGACTTCATGAATCGTTGATCGCGCGACGTAATCAATCGCGCGTTATTTCGGTTCGTCCGATTCGTTTTCAGGGCGTTTCGCGGTGCCGCAATAATGCCCGGCTAAATGCCGACATAATTTATTCAGACGAGCGCGAATGAATGAATGACTTACTTTATTGTTAGTGTTCGAAGCTAATATTCAAAATATACCAAATTTACAGTTTACTTAAAATAAAAAAGCTTTTGGAAAGATAATAATTAATTAGGATTTGTGGGACTTGCAGGAATGAATTTGAGTAAAGTATGTCAAATAGTACCCTAGTAGAAACTGAATATGGGCTGAAATTGGGGCCCATGAGGACATGACCCCATTCCATGTTCGGTCCCACATGGGGATAAATGTGGAATGTTGTTGGGCCCCATGAGGGGCTGTAACGCCTTGCTCATTGGCATGGCACCCTTGTGCCACATGGGGCATAAGATATTTTATATGGGATACGAGTTGGGTCCTAACAGGGCACGTCCAATAAAAAAAATTGTATGCTGCCTGCAACGGGAGTTGAACACGGAACGTAATAAATACGAGTCGGACGCTTATCCACTAGACCATCACACTCGACATATATAAGTTAAAACGAAAAGTACTTAACAGTTAGTTGAAATATTCTCAATGCTAGTTGGGCATGTCTGCAAGGGCTTTAAGTCTGCCCCGAGTGGGCCCCATGAGGGCTCGCCCAGTGGGGCACGCCCAATTTGGTACCCACGTAGGACCAATGTGGGCACATGTTGGGCAGTCAATGGGCCCCATCCGGGACCCATGTAGGATTACTAATAAGAACCGATTTGGGGCCCATGAGGGCATGCCTCATTGAGCACGCCCATGAAAGCCCATCGTGTACCCACATGGGCATACCCACTTGGGACAAATGAGGGTCATTGTTGGCAATCCTTCATAGGGCCAACGTGGGGCTTACCGAAAACCCATCGTTTATCAACATGGGCCCTCAATGGGCACCCCGTTATATGCCCATGTAGTGCCCAAAGGCGGCACACATTTGGACCCATCAATTTCCAAATGTCGACGCCCAATGAGGCGCACCCATATTGGCCCTATATGGGCTCCAGTTGGTTACGATGAATATTGGACTTGCCCCACAAAAGCCCATGAGGGGCACTCAATCTTCTACTAGGATATGTGTCTTAAATTAAGATGATTGAGTCTTAAATCTTACAAAATAAATCTTACAAAAAAATTCCAAAGAGATCAAATTCATATTATTTTTAAGAAAAGAAGCAAGGAATCATTGCGCAAAATTTGGTTTACTTTGACTACTTTTACTATACCAAAATAAGCTAGTTCGCCATTGATTCTCTCGAAAACGGTGTAGTCAAATTCAACCAAATAATGGGGAATTGTTCCTTGTAACAAGTTTCAAACTGGCATAAAATTTGAGCTCCCTGGCATTTCTTTTGAAGAATAAGCCAACTACTTAAACACTTTCACGGTCAAAGTTTCCCCACCCTGGCAAATTCAATACAAACACTGAGAAAACTTATTCGTAAAAGCTGCGAAAAATTCGTACGCTTTATTAGATATATTGTAAAAAATACGAATTATTTTCACTGTCACACACTGTAACAACGGTTGCGCGAAATTGCACAACATGTTGTGTAATTTTACACAGATTTTTTACAGTGCAGCAGTGAAATAGGAGAGAGCGAGACGAAAATAACACAAATGCAATCATTCTAACAAGGATCCCTTTACAAAATGTCCGCAGACATAATAACTTCAGACAAAACTCCCCTCTGACAAAATAGCTCGCGACTATATAACCATCCGACAAAATAATTTGCAATGAATTAACCTCCGATAAGATAATCTTTCCTCATTATCCACACAAATAATCTGTATCGAAATTATCCCTCGCAAAAATATCCTGTGCATTGTCCTACGAACATATTATTTCCATTACAACCTGGCAAACGAAAACCGTTAGAGACCATTAAGTTTACCGAAAAATGAATGAGGTTTTTGAACATTTTACAATTGGATGTTAGTACATTTTATCGATCAGTTCCAATTAACCTCAATTTTGTCTTAGGCGTATTTTTGTTTTTCAAATCTACCGTTTATAACCGATTCATACTTTAGCGCATCAGTTACTTCAAACTTTCAATTGGTTTTGACCAATTCATTTTCGGTCATTGAACGTTAAAAAGTGAGGTTAATCTGGAGAAGCCATTAGACATTTCATTCCAACGATCATAAACCATTAGGAACCTTCAGAAAACTTCTAATGGTTTCAATCGCGTCTTTGAAGTGGTTTCTAAAATTTGAAATAATTTCTATAATTCTAAAAAATAAAATTTTCGTTTGGGACTCTAATCGCTTATAACTTAACTAGATCAAAACGTATAAAAATGTTATATCGGCAGTGGACAAATACAGTCGAAGGGTCAATTACCATCGCAACATCTATTATCAATACTTACGTAAACCCACAAAAATCGCGAACGATATACCATGGCATTGTATTCGTTTCACAGCGGTTCGACAAAAACGTTCTTACTAAGAGTCCCCTTTGATTGTAATCGCGAAAACATTTAACGCGGATTTAACATTAATCAAATCATAATGACACTGCCGTTGACCCGCGGAGAAATAAAACCACTCGGACCGATTTTTACGCTACATAGGAGAGGACTATTTATTTCTGCATTTTTCTAGATCGGAGGTTACACTACTCCTTTTGCCGTGTTGGGATCTGCGCTCTTCCTCGCAGCTGTGATGACTGCATTTGTATTACCGGTGCACCCCGATACAGAACAAGATACGACTAATAATGGAGGTAGAATTTATGACGCCAATTAATCTGTCTTTCTCACTCGTACACACATCTCCAATTACGAATTCTCGGTTTACTGCGTGTGCAATCTCGCCCTGTCGATTAATATTTGTAATTCCGCATAATTATTTTTGCACTGATATTTCTTCATAAGCAATCCGAAAACTCGCATTATAATTAATATCAATATTAGTGGGTAAATGCGCGCGTAATGAAAATTGATGCGCACTTTTTCCACTTCGATTATCAAAATCATTGATCTCGTGCGCGCTGTTGCAGGAGTAATGAACGTCCTGAAAATACCCGCTGTCCTGGTGGCAACTTTATCAATAATTGTCACTAGCATGAGTATCGGATTTCTTCAAGCCACTCTCGAGCCACATCTGCGGCAGTTCGACTTAAGTCCGATGGTTTTAGGTCTCATGTTTGTTATTAATGGTGGCGTGTATGCCCTGACTGCTCCTGTGTGGGGCTGGATATGCGACAAACACTCCCAACCGAAAGTAGGTTTACTTACGCTCTACTCGGCAATAGCAATTTAGCGAATACATTTTGCAAGTTTGCAATGCTTGTTGAATTTATGAAATTATTATGCAAGTAAAAGTACAGTATAATTCTCCAAACGATGTTTGTAGTATTTAAGTTTATTTAGATACGATAAATCATCGAGTCAGACATGTTACATTTAAAAAATGTGAAGACTTAATTGAGAATTTTTTAGGTTGCTACA